>NHNU01000006.1:283586-408586 GCA_002785985.1 Microcyclosporella mali
GAAGGGATCTTCAGTCAGCTGGATTATGTAGTCTTGTACCTCCTACCCTCCGCGGCGCAGCTTTTTGAGGCCGGTGTCAGATCAAGGTACGTGTGCACTGTGTGCGTGTCTTCCGATGATGCTGCACTGTACAGAGCAGATATTCATCGGGTCATGATCCTTATGGTACGCACGTGCAGGGAGCGTGATGTGATGTGTGATGTTGCAGCCGTTGTATGGGCGTCGAATCTGTGGATGCGCATAGCAACAGGTTCGACTCGGTGATCGCTGCGGCAGCACTGACTGAGACAAGAGCGCCCAAGGAGGAGATATTGCAGGTACAGATATGTAGGGTACTGTGCAATCCCGTGCTGCAGTGGTGTCGATCCCGGGCGTATGGAGGAAAGGCTGCAAGTGGGCAGTGCGGTATTGTACTGTCCTGTTCTGTACTGTACCGACTGAGCGAGAGCGGACTCGGTGGGTGTCTAGATTGTTGCAGAGAAAACAGTATTTTTTGGCTCTGGCCGCGCCCATACCTCTGGGTAGCGACCACTCAGGGCTACATCATTGGCGGAAATGCTTAGCCTATCTGCTACTCCACAAGTCTTGAAGTCAAAGTTAGCGGAGAGGGCCGAGACACGACGCACCAAAGCCGAACGAGAGGCTGAGGGGCAGCATCCGTTACTATGAACGTCAGTGGGCATATACCACATCAGGAGGTACGTCGAGTGGTGATCTGCGTGCGTCTGACGGGACTGCAGGGCTCGAGGGCAAGCTGAAAGGAGGCACGGAATGTCGACTGATGGTGATGATGATGACGGGTGGGAACAGGAAGTACTAGAAGTGAGCACTCTCCTCCACCCCGTACACACATGTGAGTGAGGTCGAGGCTCTAAAGACGCCTCGCTCACTTCGTCCAATTCTTCTGCTTCTGCTGCTTCCCACGACCGCGTGCCGACTAGTAATAACTAGTCTTAACTTACCGGCTACGTGCACCTGCCAGCCAGCAGTATTTGCAGACGTCCGGTCGTGTCGCGTGCTGAGGACCCTCCGCTACCCTTGGCAAGAAACGCCACCCAGACTGGGCTGCAGCTCGGGCAAGGCTGATAACGTAGTTAAAGACTCCGCCGCGACATCCATCGTACACCTTCCTTCTCTATTCCCGGCCCTCTCGCGTCCCCGAGACACTCAACCCACCCCTCTCGTACCACTACTGACGCCAACACTACCGGCGGCACCATCATGGGCGTCTTCGACAAGTTCAGCGACAAGTCGCATGGCGATGTCGAGGTCTACACTGAAGGCGGCGACTACGCCAACGGCGTCGTCTCCGAGAATAAGGATGACCTCCAGAGAAGATTGGGAAATCGTCAGATCCAATTGCTGGCCATCGGTGGTTCCATCGGAACTGCCCTCTTCGTTTCCATCGGTGGTGCTCTGCACTCCGGCGGTCCTGGCAGCTTGTTCCTTGCCTACACCATCTACAGCTGCATGCTGGCCCTCGTCAACAACTGCATTGCCGAGATGACCGTCATGATGCCCGTGTCGGGTGGTTTCGTCCGTCTGGCTGGTGAATGGGTTGACGACGCTTTTGGTTTCATGGCTGGGTAAGCGTGCCGAGAGCTGCTCATGTGGCATTGGCCCCGCGTGCAAAAGGCTGACTGACTTCTCAGATGGAATTTCTTCTTGTATGAGGCACTTCTGATTCCCTTCGAGATCACTGCCTTGTGCGAAGTCCTCAAGTTCTGGCGAGACGATATCCCATACGCCGCCGTCATCGCCGTCGCCATTGTCCTATATGCGATTCTGAACATCCTCGCAGTAAAGGCCTATGGTGAGGCCGAATTCTGGTTGTCAGGCGGCAAGGTCCTGCTGATCTTCCTCCTCTTCTCCTTCACCTTCGTTACCATGTGCGGTGGCAACCCACGCAACGACGCCTACGGTTTCCGATACTGGAACAAGCCTGGTGCTTTTGCCGAGCACCTGTCTACCGGCACACTCGGTCGCTTTGAGGGCTTCTTGTCCTGTGTCTGGTCTGCCTGCTTCACAGTCGTCGGCCCAGAGTACATTTCAATGGTTGCCGCAGAGGCTAAGCGCCCTCGGATCTACATCAAGAACGCCTTCAAGACGGTATACTGGCGATTCGGCATCTTCTTCATCGTTGGCTCCCTGACAGTTGGTGTCTTGATTCCGTACAACGACCAGACCCTGACGGACATTCTCAATGGCGCTAGTGGCGCAGGCACTGCCGCTGCCTCCCCATATGTCATTGCCATGCAGAATTTGGGAGTCGGAGGCCTCCCGCACCTGGTCAACGCTCTGCTGGTCACTTCGATCTTCTCGGCTGGAAACACCTACACCTACTGCGCGACTCGTTCTCTCTATGGTCTCGCACTCGAGGGACGTGCACCAAGATTCCTCCGATACTGCACGAAATCTGGTGTGCCGCTCGCCTGCTTCTGCGTGGTCATCTGCTTCCCATGCTTGTCCTTCTTGCAGTTGGGCAACGGCTCCTCCAAGGTCTTGACATGGCTGATCAACCTGATCACGGCAGGCGGTCTTATTGACTACATTGTCATGACGACTACCTACATCTTCTTTTACAATGCATGCAAAGCGCAGGGCCTCGATCGGAGGACGCTGCCATACACCGGATGGTTCCAGCCTTACTGCGCATACGTCGGTGTCGTGTGGATGACAGTCATGGTCTTCTGCTACGGCTACTCCTCGTTCAAGCCATGGTCGGTGGAGAGCTTCTTCACTTACTACACCATGCTTATTCTCGCACCCATTCTCTTCTTTGGCTGGAAACTCCTCAAGGGTACGCGCCTAGTCAGAGCGTCCGAGGCCGATCTGGTCTGGGAGCGTCCCATTGTCGACGCATACGAAGAGACCTTTATCGACGAACCCGTCGGTAAGTCATTGTGCTTCCCAACAATGCAGAAATTGAGACTGACAATTCGTGATAGGTTTCTGGCGGGAGATGCTCCAAATAGTTGGTCTTGGGCGTGTCAAAGGAGGCAATGACAAGCGTGCGGCATCTATTTCGGGATGATTGTGTATTTACAGCAGGCTTGACAGTGCCATAGATACGATAATGAGCGAATGATCCAAATCAATGATGTTTGACTTGAAATTTAGCAGTTTGACATGAAACATCGCGATAGTGAAGTCCTTGTTTGTGATCTTAGCAATTGGTAGCGTGCTGAATTGATGGAAAGACTGTGTTTGATTGAGATATTGGGATTGACCAACACAAGGCATTGAGATTGTTAAGTGAGCACTGGAGATCTGCCATGGGAGTGAAGGAAAGGTTGATGGGCAGGCGCGCTTGGCGTTCAGTAGTCTTAACGCGTCAACTATGAGAGCTGTCAAGCTACATATACACCACCACCGACAAAACAACATCCTAACACTGACCAGTCCGCGACACTGCCACTGCAGTGACTTCACGCCGGAAGTCGTCGACACCCTCGATTTCGACGAGAAGATGGCACCCATCCTCTACCAGGAGACCCGTATCTCACTTCCAACACCCTCTCCCTCTTCGACCCTACACATTACCGCCACGCCTACCCGCGCGCTCACCAGCATTACCGCCGGCCGAAAACGCTCTCACGATGAGATCAGCGGTCTCGATGAGGAGACTTATGCGCGGAAATACCTCGCGACCGAAGGCTCAGTCTTCTTCCGCCCTGCAGACAAATTCCCACGAAGTTTCCTTTGGCGTGTGCTGAACGACCGCCAATTGCTCGAAGTACAATGCGTGGACCTCGTGCGCAGTCGCAAAGATGCAAGACACCAGTCGCGTCTATCATACCACATCGCCTTCCCGGAAAAGATCATTCCTGCTGGCGTCGCATTCGCAGATGCAGAGGTCAAAGATGGTTTGGAGATTTTTGTGCTCACGACGGGGAATGAGCTATATACAATCTCGCTGAGGCGGGAATTGTTGCTGCGCGAGAGCGTCCCTGCCGATTTCGATTCTGCCACGATCGTGAAGAAGTATGCCTCGGGCTCGTTCAGTTATAAACACCCATATCGTCTGGTTGCGATGAGTAGCTTGGATCTGCTTGTCTCGCTGCACGACGGCAGCTTGTTGCGCCTGACAAGAGAGGTCACGGACAGTGGAGCAACTTGGCGCGAGACGCATTTCAGTGAGGGAGGCTGGTCGGGGACGCTGAAGCGATCGTTTCCTATCGCCATGTACAAGCAGCGGACCGAACGATACGGAAACATCGATCTCTTTGGAGATGCCGTCGTAGCGCTCGCGCACAGCCCATCAAAGGAAAAGAGCACAGACGCAAAGGTGGTATGGACAATCAGCTTGGATCATACGCTGAAAGCATGGGACCTCGGGACGGGCAAGATTCTTTCGAGGTCGGATTTGACCAAGACCGAAGAGGAGTACGAGGACGGCAAGAAGCATGGACGATACATGATGAGCCCAGAGCAAGGCACGCTGATGCAGATAGTGACTCTACCAAACGAGTTGGGATTGCGCAAACACGTCGATGTGCTATACTGGATCGTCGTTCACTCTCCCAAGGATCACCAATTCAAATTCTTCGCGATCAAGGATAACCCAAGCAGTGTGGACACAGATGAGCCGCTCATTGTTCACGATGCACAGCCACGGGTTAGACTCACACCTCCCGTAGACGATTTGATGGAGACGAACATTTGGCATCTCGAGCAATTCGCCGTATACCCTGGCCCTAGTTGGGAAGGCTCCCAACTTTGGATTAGAGCTCGAACTGGCGCTGTATGCAAGACCTACATGCTTACATTTGACCTGCTCGACAACGGAAGCGAAGACTTCGACATTGCGGCGGACTTTAGTACTGGCTGGAGTGTGGTCGATTCTAATTCGCAAAGTATCGAGCAATTGCGCGACTCTCTTGACTTCAATAAGCTCGATCCAGCTGTCGAGGGCGAGTCAACACCAACCGAGAAGTGGATTGACTTCCTCTTCAATCCCGGCCGATTCACCGAGCTCTCGCTAGAGACTGCTCTCCACATATACCGAAAGGGCCGCAGCCTTGCCACCTCTTCAAGCAGTCTCGGTGCTCGTGACGAACCTCTGAAGAAGCGAATAGTTGATGCAATCACGGCAAAGATACTTCTGCGACGTCTGCCGAATGAGCGACCAGATTACGATGGGTACCAGAGCGATCTTCGTTCACAGTGGAACACTTTTTTTCAGATACTGGCCCACTTGCACAAGCGCAGATGCGAGGCTATAGGCTTTGCATTCGACACGAACGAAGGACTACCGTGGAGTGTTTGCGCAGATTTTATCGCGCCGGTCAGATATTGCACGAGCTTCGAGCTGCTAGCTCTCAATGCCGATGGCCTCATTTCCGGCAAGCTCTCAGACTCGTCGCAAGACTTGCAAGAGCGAGTATTTCCTACCGGCGTCGAGCACGACGATGATCAAGCAGACGAAAACCCAATGCTTAAATGTCGCATCATGGATGCGGCCCGACAGCTGCGACAGTTCTTCTCCGCAGTCTCGCAGCAGAAGATGCAGACCATCGCTCTTGCGAATGCCCTTGATCCAGAGCTGTCCCCAGAAGATGCCTTACAGGCCATCTATCTGGAATCCAACTTCCAGCAGGAAGTCAGGAACGAGGACTACGACAACCTGAACGACGCGGCGGAAGAGTTTGGTGGCCTTGCCAGTTTGAATGTAGACAGTCTACTCATGGTCATTGAGAGCACCGAAGACGACCGTGGTGCTCTCGGTGCTGATACTGGAGAAAGCTTCGCGCGGTATGGCGAGTACATGACTTCAGTCATCGTGCGCGAGTCGTACCAGCGCACTGAGGCGGTCCTGCTAGATGCTCTTGCTCTTGTTGTACTCCTTCATTGCGATCTTGAGGAGGATACGCTAAGCCCGGACTTCCGAGCCTATGAGCTCTTCGAGGCCATCATGCTGAGACTCAAGCATAATGAACTACGCAAGTGGCTCAACTTGAACGTGCGACGACAAGCTTCAGCTACTGGCGCACACCATGGAGAGATCCGCAGTCTCTACGAGTGCATGTTTGCGCAGGACTTTGAGCCAAAACCCGACAAGGAGCATGTCCAATATGGTCTGCCTGAAATGCTCACAGGCTGGAGCAAGCACTGGGCGTACGATCTCAACCTCGCCGAGTGGAGTGGTGTCACTGAGCATATCCTTGCGGACCTGCTGAAACATAATGAGTACGACTATGCTTTGGAATTCGAGAGGTTTCTCCCGGACACACCATTCATTTCTTACATGCGAGGACGCTTGTACATTGCTGTCGGCGACTACGGGCTTGCCAGCTTCCTTCTACAAGGAGTTTGTGAAGAAATGGGTCGCGCCTGCCCCAAGAGTGCGCTGCTCTCCGACGAAGAAGTGAATTCTTTCGGCAGGGGTGCCGTATATTACCTGCAACATGTCGCCAATCTTTTCGAAACGCTGAAGGCCTACTCCTACGTCGCCGACTTGAGTGGACTTGCACTTGCTCAGATCAACGAGCTAGATCTGGACCAGGCTCTCATGGAAGTCGACAAGAGGAAGAATAGCAAAGACAGCCCACTGAAGGCGAAACTCCGCGATAGTATCGAAGAAGTCCGCATCCTCAAGATGGGAAACACCCGACTCGAGCTGCTCAGCCGTCGCTTCAATGCTCTTGTCCAAACCGGTCATTTCGAGCAAGCCTTTGAGACCCTGCAGCAGGTGAGGAATCCTGCGCTGCAAAGATCCAGCCTGCAACTGCTCCTCAAGTCGTGCATCGATCGCAACGCTCTCTCTACCCTTCTCTCCCTCTCCATCATGGGTGACCTCGTCTCTGAAACTGATAACATCCTGCTCGGACTCGCCAAGAAATCCATGGCATCAGGCCTGCCTTCCGGCCCACAATACCACCAGATCCTCTTTGCATTTCGTACGCAGCATTCCAACTTCCGTGGCGCTGCGTCGATTCTGTACGAGCATATGCAGACGAAGAAAAGGGTATTTTTGGATCCCGAAGACGAGACCTTGGTGAGGATGTATGTGTTGTTGATCAGTACGCTCGAATGCGCAGGCGAGGGTGACGAAGGGGCGTGGTTGCTGGCAGAGAAGGAAGGGAATAGGAAGTTGGTCACGTTGGGGGACGTGAGGAGAGAGTATGTGAGGGAATTGGACCGAAGGAGTGATATTGCGCAGGGCAGGTTCCCGCTTATTGGCGGCGATGGAGGGGGAGACGAGATGGATCTGTTCTGATGAGCGAGTATAGCTGAGTACTGAAGAAGATGTGCTGCTCGGTATGAGATTTCTGATCTAGAGTGTGAGAGCAGAGGAAGAACAGCAAACCGGATACTGCGGGAGGAATTTTCCAATCCTACCACATCCTTCTTGTTCTCTGTTGTTGTTGTTGTTGTTGTTCTTCTCTCGCGCTCCGAAAACTGCGAAAGTCCGAGGTCGAATTGTCTCTTCGCTCGCAATCATCATCTTAACTCCTCGTCTCGGCCGGATGCGCGACCATTCCTTGCAAAAGAGGTCATAATATAAAGAACTGAATGTACATGTGCAATGTCTCTCGCTTGTGCAAAGATTTCTGCATCTGCTTTGTGAAACGAATTGAAGAAGGTCTCAATGCCGCAGTTCCGAACGAAAAAGGCGGGTAAACGATTTTGAGTCAAGAGAGTGTCGAACAACAACTGCCGCGAAAGGGGGGGGCGGGCCTGACTTACAATATTGCATTTGCGAAGGCTTGGGTGATTCATCATCTCCCATCGTTGAAATCTTCTTTCAAAGAAGAAGTCATCCGTCGCGATTAGTCCATCTCATCGATACACACCCGGCTGCTTGGATCTGGATCTGTTGTAGCTGCCCCTTGTTGTTAGCCAAGAGATCGCAATCCTGCTTGCTTGCTTGCTCTGCCCTGCCCTGCCTTGCCCGATTCGGGCGTCACCGTCATGGGTGTCGAGCACGACGTCGAGAAACAACAACAACAACAACAACTACAGCAAGAACAACACCAACAACAATCACAACAATCACGGCGACGAGGAGATTCCGCGTCAGACGACAAGCACAGCGACGATGGACCTGCTTCGAGTCTACAGCCAGGCGACGCCGATGGAGTCGTACCCACGGTGACAGAACCCGAGCAGAAACCTGCTGCGTCCGACCCCCCTAGCATGGGAAATGTGCCCAATGGTGGGCTTGTGGCGTGGATGCAGGTGCTCGGCGCCTGGATGCTGTTTTTCAATACTTGGTGAGTTCTGGAAAATGTTGATAAAGAAAAGAAAAAAAAAGGAAACCCCTCCAGGGAAATGGGGGTTTTTAATGGGATGTAAAATTGCTGACGAGTTGATGGGAACAACAGGGGAATTCTGAATACTTTTGGTGTTTACCAGTATGTCTCCATTGACCTCAAAATAAAGCGCTCTGATATGCACGGTGAATCTGACTGATGTTTTCTTTTTGGTGCAGAACGTACTATGAGTCTGGAGACCTCTTCGTGGAGACCTCTTCGAATATCTCCTGGATAGGCTCGATACAGTCCTTTATGGTTTTGTTGGTTGGAGCCTTTATCGGGCCAATCTATGATAGGGGATATCTTCGCTCGTTACTCATTGTGGGCTCCTTTTTCGTGGTGTTTGGACACATGATGTTGAGTCTCTGCACTGAGTTCTGGCAATGTCTCCTGGCTCAAGGCTTCGTCATTGGCATTGGAGGAGGTTGTCTATTCGTAAGTAAAGTGAAGGCGAGGAGCCATGCCATGCCTAAGACACGTGCTTACCTTGAGATATTTCACAGATTCCCGCCGTATCTATCATGCCGACGTACTTCTCTACCAAGATTGGTCTGGTCATTGGACTCTCGGCGTCGGGGAGCTCGATGGGTGGAATCATCTATCCCATCATGTTCTATCGACTCATTGATGAGGTTGGTTTCGGCTGGAGCGTCCGGATTCTGGGGTTCACAGCGCTGGCTACTCTTCTGATCCCCATCGTGGTCATGAAGATGCGCATCAAGCCTAGCAAGCCGAGATCTATCATTGACTACAGCGCTTTCACTGACGTACCATTTGTAAGTGTCTCCTTCTACGATGATCTTTGGGGAGTTATACTGACAGTGGTGAGATGACTTTCACTTTCGGATGCATGATGGGCTTCATTGGACTTTATGTCGGCTTCTTCTACATTTCATACTACGGCCAAGCGAGCCGGTACACGGACGAGAGCTTAAGTTTCTACCTCGTCCCCATCCTCAACGCCGGCTCAGTGTTTGGCCGGACATTACCAAACTGGCTGGCAGACAAAGTGGGTCCGGCGAATGTGATCGCTCCAGGTAAGCACGCAAAACGAGAGGCAACGAGTGCAGTGACGAGACCAAAAAAAGAAATGCTGATATGAATGGAACAGGCACGGCGGTCGTCGGCATTGTCATCTTCTGCTTCCTCGCCGTCTCGAATGCCGGTGGCATGATTGTCGAAGCTCTCTTCTTCGGCTTCTTCTCCGGCATCTTCATTGCCCTGCCTCCGGTCCTCTTCGTGGCCCTGACCAAAGATAAAAGCAGAGTCGGCACTCGCATCGGCATGGGATTCGCTTTCATCGGTATCGGTGTCCTCGCTGGTGGCCCCGGAGCTGGTGGAATCCTGGGAACGAATGATAGCGATCTCGATTGGACGGGCACTTGGGTCTACGGCGGTGTCTGCGTCATGGTCGCCGCGGCCATTTTCATCGCTGTCAGGCTGATGAGGTCCGGTCTGGTGTTGAAGGCCAAAGTGTGAAAATATATCGACAGTTGTGCGACTAGCATACATGACTACAGCATTATTTCGGGCATAGGAAGGAAAGGACGAATGTATCAGTATAGTATGTATACCACGACCACGAGTACGATGATCACAATTTTCACCCTGCGGCAAAGTTCATCACGTGCACGAGCATGCATCAAAGGATGGATTCTTGAGAGAGAGAAAGTCGAGACTCCCATGACGATAGCACCAAAAGGGTGGATTTGCGAGAGAGAGAGAGAAAAAAGTCGAGGCCCATCCCTTCCTTCCTTCCTTCCTTCCTTCCCTCCTTCACCCAGCATCCTCCTAAGACAAGCGATGGATCAAAAAGGCCTCCCCTCTTCCTTCTCGACCTGCCCATTACAGACACACGAAGGAAGCACGGTGCAGTATGTGTATGTGTGGGGTTGTGTTGTGTTGGTAAATCACCCAGTGGGTTTCATGCAGGCAGATCAACATGTAATGATGCAAAACAAATGGTGCGCACCACGACCGAGACGCAAACGCAATAGCAAGCGAAAGAAAAGTTGACGTACGCGCCTCGCCCGCTGTTTTTTTCTTTTCTTTCTTTCTTTTTTTTTTTTGGAAACAAGCTGCAAAGATAATACATGATTGCCATCGACAAGCAAGCGATTCTACGTGTGATTGAACGATATAGTAAGCACTTGAGTGCTTACGACGTCCGATTTTGCATGACAACGGTCACACACGAGTTTCGGCCCTCCAAAACGAAAAAGAAAACACGTGGAAAGTTTTGAAACGCAATCACGCATGGCTGGGATTGGATACGAGAATAGAAACATGGAATTGAGGGGCCGCAGTTCTCCTTAGCGTGTTATAGCGCTGTTGCTGGCGGCGGGTGTGTATTGTAGATCACCCACATGGTTTGTTAATGACTGGGCCGAGGGTTCCAGGGCACACTTGTGACGAGCAGAAGTAGAAAGTGTGTGTGTGTGTGTGTGTGTGAGAGAGAGAGAGAGAGAGAGAGAGAAAGACAGAGCTAACCGAAGATTGCGAGATGATCGTCGAGGAGGGACACGAGGAGGAGAGCAAAGGAGCGAGCCGTTTGCAAATTGTGAGTGATTCGCACAGTACCTCCTAAGGAAGCTCTGGTATGACGATGCCCGGTATTCCTTCTCCATTTCGTCCTGTCTCGCGAGAATGTGATCTTCTTCTATTCTGGTTCACAAAGGTCACTTGCATTTCGTTACAGCCGCTTCGTTCTTCTTACCAGCATGGGTTTGGTTTCGTCCTGACAAGACGAGAATAACAAACGTCTTGTGCATACAGACCTATGAGATGAGGGAGCGGACGTGATGACGTATCTCGCCAGCCGGGGGCAGAGCCGAAAAAGGGAAGCAGCTCTTCCCCCTCCCCATCATATCGAGATGCTGTGTCGCCGTATCGGGCAGCTTGCCGTGATGTGACCTGAGACCATGGTCCTGGGTCCTGAGCCTTCTTCCTTCTTCGAGAAGCTCAAGCTGACATGGTTGCTGCGCGAAAGAACGCCCTTTGTCATCCATCAACAGTATGTCAACGACTGCGGTTCCTGCGCTTGGTGTTAGAATCCTGCATAGGAGTCAGTACGGAGACGAGGCCCCACGGACGGGTAGACTCGCAGCCGAGACGGTTTGGCGCTCGCAACAGACTTGCGATGTTGGTGGCTGGCAAAGGTGGAAAGTCCAAGCCAGTACGTACTCTGAGACTCGCAACGCTCATGCCTGCAACCCGACCGGTGAAGAAGCAATTCAGACGATGCATATGCGAAGTGTGGGGCGGGGGCCGTTTCTCAGCGAAAGGCGTGACTCCAACAGCAAGCCCTCATGCACTTTGACGGCAGGATTGCCGCCCCGGCAGCTAGCGCCTCACGACCAAAATGATGTTCCCCTCTCGGCTTTCCTGTCGTGCCTCTCTCGTGGGCTGGTAAGTCGTGGTATGGAGACTAGACAAAGTACGTCTTTTTATTGATCAAGACGATGGGAGAAGAATCCTGATGGTTGCGACCCACCAAGGGTACTTATTGTGAAAAGCCAAAGGTGCATTTGCAATGTTCTGGACACAGTCGAGTGGAGTCGATGGTAGATGCTAGGGAGGTGTACACCATGGATGCAGTAATTGCAGACCGGTCGAAGAGGAAGACGAATGTCAACAAGTGATTCCCCGGACGAGTCAGAAGCGTCCACGGGATACCTCCCATGCTGTGCCTTCAGATCTGAGGCCGGTAGCGCCAGGTTGGCCTTGCTTGAGATGACGATACGAAAGACGGAGAAAATGTGCCGGTCTGACACTGTCGCTAGACACGTGCAAGTGGTCTCGCCTGCTGTAACGTGGAAGCCATGTTGACCTGCATGATAAATGACACGGGAGAGTAGTGCATGGCTCGCCGTCGAGTCGTTTGCCACATTGATTGGCACACGTAGGAGCAGAGGAGATGAGTGCGGACTTGATGTTCGCATGATGGATTTGTGTATTCGTCTCGGTTCGGGGCAACTTTCGAGATGCACGTGGCTTGCTTACGACCAGGGTCGGCTCCTTGGATCTTGTGCTTATAGAGTGCCTTGACTCCGAGCCAATCGTTAGATTGAGAGCCTATTCCAAGCATGTTGCTTACCGTTCGGGCGAGCTCGCGGATGATCTTTGGTGCGAAATGGCTGGTCGCCTGGCAGTCTGGAAACCGTCTCCGAGCTACCAACGCTGGGCGTGCTTACGACAATCTCCAGTGTCGACATGCCGGGCACGCGAAACACGAACCTTTGAGACCAACAGAGGCGATCTTGCGCGCTCTCAGGGCTGCCCTTCATGGAAGGTGGGGCCAGCTGTTGAGCGTCTGGCTTCGGGCAACGACTCTACAAGGGCGCCACCTCGGCGAGCAGAGCGGACATGCCTTACACCCCTTAGATCATGGGCAGAGATGGCCCGCGATACGGCGCTCGGGGTTGCTGTCCCACTGGGTGGAGATGACGATGGAGGGGGGTGCCTTGTTCGATGAATATGACACAAAGCAGGCAGACCCTGGGCTCATATGTACGATTATGCCCGACGGCGAGCACGGTGCCTGCTGGTCGTCGTTGTCATCATCAATGTGGTGAGGGCGTCGACTAAGGCCGGGGCGACCGAGGTGGCGCGCGTGACAGGCACAGCGCGAGTGGTAGGAGAAGCGACAAGCTTTTGTTCCCTTTTCAAACGTTCCCTTCGGACTTTTCCTTCCCTCGTGGCACGCGCTTCGACTCGCGCTAGACAGGGGGAGTCGATCAACTGCCATGTGATGAAGAAGCAGCAGCAGCAGCAACGTTTCTCATTCGCGCGGCCAAACCCAGTTGCTGACTGTCGCCAGAGTCATCCAAAAGTTTCACGCTGGAGATGGATCAGCAGCTTGCCGACGAATGGCAGCGCAAAGAATCAAAAAAAACCCTCATCGAGCATGGATCTGTACAAGACGCATAGGGTATCTCGTACGCTTCCCTGCTCGTTATGCCGGTGCTCGAGGGCGATCGACAGCATGGAGATCCTTCGTGTGCTCTGGAACGCTTGGCCCCCATCCACAACCCTTGCCCGTCATTACAGAGATTCATGTGTTCCTTGTCGTGCTGCGATATATCGCATAAACGAGCGAACAGTGAGCTGGCAGGGATGCCAGTCAGTTTGCGTGAACAGTAACACGCCGCAGCCTACCAATCCATGGGATGCGGATTCATTTACGTGCGAGTTCCACAATCTTAATGCTCCCACCGCGTGCAGAGGCCACCCTTACGGCGAATGGGAGATCCAGAGAGTCGCCCTACCCGCCAAGGCAACATTCCTGAAGGATGCGCGGCCCTGCACATCGACGCGATGGAAGTGGCATCAAATGTGAAAGACAGCCGTGACCACTGACGGGCGGACAAGGACAATCTCGGCACACGAGTGGAGTGTAGGAGCGTTGGAGCTTCATGCGCGCTCTCTCTCTCTCTCTCCCTGTGTCTCTCCCTTCACCGGTGCATGGGCCTCATCCCCACATGCCACTGCCCGTCCACTACAGCGGGACTACCGATCGCATGATGATGATTCTCATCACATTGCGCGTTGGGAAACGATCGGAAGCTATCACGCGGCGGGCGATGAATCAAAGAGCGGTGCAGTCTCAAGCTCGTGCGAGATGTAGGGGAGGCGTCATTGGGCGGCGTGCATGTATGAAGTCTGGCAAATGATGCATTTGATCAATAAATCGACGTCGTCCCCAGCATTCCGGTGAGTGAATGCCCACCGCAGTCGTCGCGGTGAAGAAGGGTGGCTCTGCATCGCCCAAGACGCCCTCTTGGACGGCGCGATACCGGAATAGGCTCAAGGTGTGGGTTGAAGCTTGCAGCGATGCTTGCAGCAGCGTGCTGACTTACGGCATCGGGCCTGGCGAGCACCAAAAATGACACGCCGTGCATGCAAGCAGACCGCTCACAGCCACGCCTGCAACACCGCCGCAGATGCACGATGCATACCACTCCACATAACGGCTTTGCCGACCCTGCCCAATCACCGTCTGCCAGCGGGACTGGAGGAGGCCGTCTGATAACTCGGGAGGGCCATGGCATGATGGCACAACGGGAGTCCTCCCATGTGCGCTCGCGCTTGTGCCACGCCTCGAGGGAGCCTCTGCCGACGAGAAATGCTGCCACTACTCCCACGCCCACTGTGACTCTCCCCACTACTGGCCGGCTGCTGCTGCAAACCCTACCCGCCTACACAAGTTCGATACGGCATCCCCCCAAGGTTCGACCGGACACCTCTGGAGACTTTCGGGATGCACGCAGCGCCCTTCTGGCAACGGTGACGCTGTTTCAGTAGTGGTAGCATCCAACCTCCACCACCATGATTGCACACGCTGCTTTCACTGTGCATATCTCTACGCAGCGAGAGGTCTCTCGGCTCACCGTCCGCGCCCTCTGCTCATGGCGGCACGACCGCTCATTGGTACACACGACGTGGGTAGTACACGAAAGAGGCCGGCCAGGCGACGACTGCTGGCCCATGGGCGAGGTAGCAACAGTGGACAGGAGGGTGGATGCACGTCCGTTTGGATCGTCGCCCGCCGCCCTTCGACGTCTGCTGTTACGGTGTAAGTTACCCTTTTCCCTTCTGTCTGCGGGTCGAGTGTCTGATCAATAGCATCGCGGTACATCACATCCCCGTCCTGTGGCCCCTGCGCCATCTGCAGGGGCCCTAGACGAAGGTGGGAATGGTGCACCCTAAGCGTGCCCGCATCCTTCTCATAAGGCAGACGGGGTCTAGCAGGACTAGCGTAACGATGGGCATGCGTGGCTCGTGCTGCTGCGCATCTTCTCTCGTCTGGGGCCGTGTGGTGGATGCGATGCGATGCGATATTCTTATACATAGCCTCTGGCTTCGCCTCCAATGCACGTCTAATTTGAGCTCCTTCAAGCCATCTCTCGTCGTGCCTGAACACTACTTACATTATCCTCGACTCGCGACATCATCATTGCCATTCGACTCTGGATCTTATGTTTGCAATCCCACAAGGCTGGCCAGACATCCGTCGTCGCTTCAGGTACCCGCTCTCGCTGGCCTAGACATCCCTCGGCCCCCTCCAGTGCAATCCGTTGGAGCTAGCCTCAACAACTCTTTTCTCCCATTCGCCCTCGCCGTGAGACCAACACATCCATCCGTCTTTCTCACAAGCTTTGATCTTACAAAGCACTGAGGATCTCCAGTGTAAGAAGGCCATCGATCCCGCTGCTCGTCAGCATCCTGCATGTCCACCATCTAACTTTCGAAACAGGACCACGCAACAACACAACCGCTGTGGTCGCCATACACATTGCTCAAACACAATGGCAACATTTGCAGAGTACCCAGCCCACACCATGGCGTCAAACGATTTCACCCTCTACCCATACCCAGAGGCATGGAACCAGGACCAGTCATACCTGCCAACAACATACGCCGACCAGTCCTACCTCAATGCAACCTCATACGATTCTTACCAGGGCCAACAGAGCTACGCGCCAATGTCGGAACAGTTCGACTTCCACAGCAACCAGGCCTACGAACAATCCAAAAATCGATTGCAAGCACCGAGTCCTGCGAATTCCACCTCGCATTCGTTCGACTACCAAAACCCACCTGCGCTGTCGAGTGTCTCAGACTCTGGCGCGTCAGTTCACAGCACCATTTCGTCCGCAATGGGTTCGCCGTCGACACAGCCACAGTCTAGTGACTGGCATCAACACAACGCACACATGTATCCAGGCATCGTCCAGCAATCCGACAGCCTGTTCTCCACAAGCAGCTTCGACTTCGAAAGCATTCCAGTTACCGACAAGGGTTGTGTGGGTGAGTTCTCGACCTTTTCTTCTTCTTCTTCTTCTTTTGAACAACTGCAATTTGCAACACCGCTTTCACCTTCTTCGTCCCCCAACTTTGCAAAGCACAATCCTCAAAACACTTCGGCGCCGGCATCTCATTCTTCGTCGACATCGATACGACGACCATCGCGGAGCGCCAGTCTTAATGCCCAGAGCCCCGGCGACAACACTTTCACTTCACCTACCACCCCGGCATCAGCCACATCTCCCGTACTCGAGAGAGTGAAAGGGAAGCGCAGCTTTGCAATTGCGTCGCCTTCCGCCAAGCAGAGACAGGCATCTTCCCCTCTGACCAAATCCATGTCCTGTGACGAGAGCGACAACCCGCGACCGCATCCAGAAGTGCCTGTCCTCCAATCACCTTTCTTTTCTCAATCAAGCGGTTCTTTCGTACTTCCCCTTGAGTCTTCTTGTTCGTCTCTCAATTGCCAGAATATCTTTTTTTCATTCATGCCGCAGCTTTTGCAGGAACGTCAGCTAATAAATCAACTTCAGATCCCTCGCTGATTCAGCCTTTCTCACCACCTCCATACACGGGCGCCCAGTTCCCGGAAGCGCAGTCACATATCCTTTCTTACCCCACCGCCTCTTCTCCCGCTCCGCACAGACTCTCGCAAAGCCGGGAGCAAAGTGTAAGGCCACAAGGCTCGGCCTCACCGTTCATGCGCCAGCAATCATGGCAACCACCATATCCACAGTATCAGGCCTCGCGAAGACAATCCATATCCTCCGTCCACTCTGGACGGAGCCACCACTCCCACACATCGGAAGAGTCGAACAAGGGACTATGCCCTATCGCCACCTGCGGCAGACACGTCAAGGATCTCAAGGCACACATGCTCACCCACCAGAACGAGAGACCTGAGAAGTGCCCCATTCCGACCTGCGAGTACCACACCAAGGGCTTCGCGCGCAAGTACGACAAGAACCGACACACCCTCACCCACTACAAGGGCACCATGGTGTGCGGTTTCTGTCCGGGAAGCGGCAGCGCGGCAGAGAAGAGCTTCAACCGCGCGGATGTCTTCAAGAGACATCTGACTTCCGTCCACGGCGTCGAGCAGACTCCTCCCAATGCGAGAAGGAAGAGTCCTCCCACCGCGAACAAGAAGCCTTACCCCTCTGCCCGCGAAGTCTCTGGCATGTGTTCCACCTGCGGCAACACCTTCGCCAGTGCCCAAGACTTCTACGAGCATCTCGACGACTGTGTCCTCCGCGTCGTGCAGCAAGCCGATCCCAGCGAGGCCATCAACGAGAAGCTCCTCACTGAGATCTCCGAGGACAAGAACGTCCAGGAGACCATGGAGAAGCACATGCTGCCCACCAACGTTGACCTCAACGCACCCACATCATTCGACGAGGATGATGATGAGGAGGAAGAGGTCGAGGAAGACGACTCCAACGACAGCACATACGGCAGCCGTAAGCCCAAGAAGTCCGGTCGCAAGACCGACGCGACCCGCATCTCAAGCAACGGCGCCATCAGCAAGCCCACCACCAAGAAAGGCCTCACACTCTCCAAGAACGGTGTTCCTCTCGCGGGCAGTGCCACGACCAGTGGTAAGGGCAACAAGCGGAGAAAGAACTACCCCCTCTCCTGGGGTGCGGCACCCGACCAGATGCGCATGAAGAAGCGCGTCCTGTGCGTGTACGACGGCCAGCGTCGTCTCTGGAAAGACGACATGATGCTCGACGCCGACCACGAAGTCCGCATTCCACTGCCCGGTGAGGACCGTGCCTACGTGACCGACCTTGACATTGCGACTCTCAAGCGTGCCGAGGGCGTCCTCAACGCCACCGATGAGGAGAAAGGTCCCTGGATCCCTGACGAGGAGCTCGAGCAGCTCATGCAGTAATTTTTTTAAAAGCCCAAACACCCCTCTTTGTATTTGTAACTTCCCTATCGGAAGAGAGAGATGGCATTTTATCGTTTTGGTTGTCTCTTGTCGATTACATGATACCACAAGCTTGCTTATTTGTTTGTTTTGCTTAGGGCACGAATTGACATCTCCGGGAAACGAGGATATTGTCCCGTTTTCGGATGTAATGACTTGATGATGAACAAAAAAGAAGCTCAACTCGGTCGTTGGGAGGGAATTCACAAAAAAGGTGCAGGGCATCACCAATACGAATTTATTATCTTTCAAACTGCCTTCTCATGTGCTGTACTGTTTCTTCTCTTCTCTTCCTGCCTTTTCTGATTGTGATGATCCTCCGATGGCCCATGGTCATATTGAGAGAGAATTGTTGTTGTTTTCATTATTCTGGTTGAGAACATGAAGATCTCCAGCAACAAGAGTCGGGAAAGTGACGAACCCGAAAGGAAACCAACCCCCTCCGCTTGTCATGCAGCGACGCGTGATGACGGACTTATTACAGATTTCCCTGTGCATATAATCAAGATTATGTGAACGTGGCTGAGGCCCAACTTTTGAATGTATCTCGAGTGTTCTCACGTCAGAAAATCACCACGATGCTACAGTAGATTCTCATTCATTTTCGTAGGGTTATCTATAGAAACCCCATGCGATTTCATCTTAGGTCACCGCTGAAAGGTCCTGATCAGAAAGAATGGCGACCTCCAGGATAGCGTGACAGGAGGCAGAGCGGGAGAAGTCGAAAGAGGTATCGGCGACAGAACTATAACGACACGGTTGAGGGTCAGGATGAGGAGCAGAAAGTCGCGGACCGTTGTTTTTGTGATAGATAATGCGGCTATGTACAGACCAGATTAGGCAAATAGTCTCTGATGGCGACAGGATGAAAGTCAAAAAGACAGGCGCTTCATTAGATCTTGTTCTCGTTAACGCCGTCATGGGTCGCTGAATGGCTGTTCAATGCTCGCTGATTCGCTTTCAAATGTAGAACTCGACAGAATTCACGATCGGCTCTCCTCCCGTGGGATCTCTGGGAAGCCGGGTCGTGTTGTGGTGAGGGGTGTTGCCTCAGCAATTCGGATGCTGGGTAATCTCTCAATCGCAGGGAGAAGGGAAGGGAATTGTGATGTTCGCCCTTCGGATCTATGTGAACTCGCAGTCTGGATGGAGAGCTGTCGTGCGAGAGGGTTTCGTTGCTGAATCGGTGAAGTATACGGTGGTGCTTCTTGAAAGCCGTCTCCATCATACGAAGGTGGCTCTGCACTTGGTATCTGTCCATCAGCTAGGTCGCCGCTCGGTACATTGCTGGTATCGATGGATGGCCGTACGGGACCAGTATTTGTCGACGCACGACTTCTACCGCCGGCCGGGGTGACTGCAGAGCCATTGCGTGAGTGACCCTGATTGAGAGTCACAACCTCGTAGTCGCTGCCTGCGCGGCCAAACGGTGGCCTCTCGCTCATGTCGGCCATTTCTGACGAGTCATCGGATTGTATCGAGGACGGTATGGACATAAACGAACCAGTTTGCGATTGATTCCGGTGATGTGTGAATTGAGACTCTCGGGTAGACCAAGGTCGCAGGCTGGCGCCGCCACTGATACTCGCAGCAGAGTCCAGTAACGGCCTGTGGTCCGACTCTGTTGAGTTGGCGCGTATTCTCGTGCCATCGTGTCTAGCGACGCCCAGGTCAGCGTAACTAACACTGCTCACCCTGCGATCGCGATTGCGTCCCTGGTGTTCCTGAATCATGACCTGTGCACCAGATATTTCCCTCTGCTGAGCTGCAGCAAGACCTTCTTGGCGAATGCGCTCCGCTTCGGCAAAATCACCGCGATTCCGCGCTTCCCTCCTTCGTCGTCTGCGCTCTTCGCGCTCGGCAATCTCTTGTCGTCTGGTCAGACGAATCTGGTATAGGCTCTCCATCTCTTCTTCTCGCCGGTCTTCCTCATCCTGCTCTGTCTCAGGTGCTTCAACGACGACATCAATCCCATCTCGCTCACCCTCTCGCGCAAGGACGCGCTCGTTCTCGCGTACCGATCTTGAGTATGCTGGAAGTGTCATGACCGAGCGAACACTAGTATGTCTCTCCACGCCCTCGCCGTTCTGTGTCGCCTCTTCTGCCTGAGCTCGCTCAAGATCCGGCAGGGTCTGTCGACTCGCATGTGCGCTCTGATGGTCGTGTCTAAGGTCCAATGTTGGTATCGACTCATGATCCTGCAGTCTCGAGCTATATGATCCCTTGGATGAATGTGTTCCCTTTCGCGGCTGCCAATTTCGCCATTTGCGCTTGAGAAATTGCGTTGGGATATACTTGGGGTTGTCGTGTCTTCGTCTGAGCGCTCGTAGGGTGTACCAGGAAAGAATGCTGATCACGATGGCCAACACTACCAAAACAACGACCTGTCACACTGTCAACATCTCCCGTGGTTCCGCGTCCCAGTCCCTCCAATGCTTACTATTATTATGCTCGTCGAACTTCCACCACCTCCACCATTGCCAGAGTCCTGTTGTCTCTTTCCCAAAATCATTGCCAAGTCATCTCCGCGTCTTATTCGCAGCATAGCTTTGCAGCACTACTGTAGTTCCAGCTATGGCATGAGCGAGTCTCTATCCCAGCCCTGTAGCGATACTGCGGACCAGAGGAAGCAGGGTGGTTCAGCGTGGCGATGCGATACAGGTCTACGGCGAAGCGAGGAGGGGACAGAAACAAGGTCGAGGATCCTAGGGCGTCTCTCGGCAGGATTGATGTGTTGCTGACGCGGCTGACAATTGATCGCTACCAATTCTGGTATACCAGCAACGAATTGCTAGAATGAGGTGGAAATGGATGTGAGGGATGTGAGCAGAAGGGAGCAATGGCCGCACAGTGAGAAAGTGTCGGAGGAAGGCAGGTACGGTTCGTGCACACATGGAGAAAGAGAGGGCTGGGAATTAGTGGCATCGGGGCTCAACGGGCTAAACAAGATACAGTCCCTCCTATTGTAGCCATAGCCTGCTGCTGATGCTCGACCACTAACGCAACGCTTGGCTGGGAGCGCGGGCTGCGTGGCTGAGATGCATGTCGCTGCTGCTGATGCCGCCTGTGGTTGGCCAGTTACGAGTTGCACTTCCAAGGATAGCAGCTCATCACTCATCACTGCAGGCCTCTATCAGGCGCCCGAGGCGTGCAGCGTAATCCAGCTTGCTGTCGTGCTCATTGCTTTGGGAACCGGCGTCAACACTCAATCTCAGCTTGTCTTCTTCATTCTTCACCATCATCATCATCACCATCATCATCATCACCATCATCATCATCACCATCATCATCATCACCACAAATTCTCAATGCGAATTGTGGATAAGCACAGCGAGTTCGTGTGGTAAGCGCCCTCTGCCACTCCTTTTCTGCCAGGACTAGCGTCAACGTGTAGCGCATTCGTTTGTCGCGGTATTGCCGGCAGTAGAGCTTCGTACATAAAGATACATAGCACGGCCATCTTCGTGTCGGTAATTCTTCGGCTCCAGCAACCAGCGACCGACGTTTCAAGAAGAACGACATTCGGGACAGCGATATCCCTCGTCCGGGTCTGCAGAAGCATTGAGCAGGCTCGACCCGCTCCCTCTTCGGTTAGGAAGACAGTCGATCGCATTTTGTCGAAGGGAGCCGAGTCGGATTGAGCCCGACCTCAATTGGTCCAAGGCCGCTGGGACGCTGAGAACAACGGTGGTAGGCTGTCGTAACAGAGAATACGTACGCGAGTGAGTGTAGACGTCGGTCTCGAATTTGTCTCGGCGGTAGTAGTGCTTGCTCTTCGACACGGGAGAACGAAGCACTGAGCCCGCGCAGACGGCAAGAGCATTAACATATCTGAACGCTCTCAAAATCAATTTCACCAGTGAAGAGAACAATCAAAGATACTCGGCCTCGAGCCATGGATGAGGTAGTACAGAAATCACTGCGAGAAGTCGCGACCAAGGCAAGATCAAGCTGGCCATGGACGGCAGACACGCCATTCGAACAGCCTGTCTTTACCTACGAGGATAAGGAATGGAAGGCAGATAAGCTGGCCTCAGAGGACACGTCACTTACGAAGCTGGCGTTGTATTCATGGAATATCGATTTCATGCTGCCCTTTGCAGAATCTCGTATGCAACTGGCTTTGCAACATCTTCAACGACTTGTAGATGGAAGTCACAGCCAAGAGACCACTGCGACTGTGAGTGGATAAGAGTTTCTTGTCATCACAAATGCTAATTCTCTTGCGCTGAGTAGGTGATATTCCTCCAGGAATGTGTCGAGTCTGATATCAAGCTCATCTCCAAGCATCCTCGGATTCAGTCCACTTTTGCAATATCCGACGTAGACATTTCGAACTGGCAGTCCGGCCATTATGGTACCGTAAGTCTGATCGATCGTCGCCTGCCAATATCAAATTGTTTCAGAGTGCATTACTCGCAGACACGCATGGAGAGAGACGGGCTTTTCGTAGATGTACAACTGCGCGGCAAGACCATCCGTTTATGCAACACTCATCTCGAGTCTTTGGCGCTAGAACCGCCATATCGACCTCCGCAAATCAGAATCTGTGCGCAATACATGCATGAAGCCAATATTGACGGCGCGATCGCTGCTGGCGACTTCAACGCCATCCAAGACTTTGATCGTGCGCTGCACATCGATAACGATCTCCTGGATGCCTATCTGGAAAGCGGTGGACGTGAGGACGGTCCTGCAGGTCACACTTGGGGACAGCAGGCTGCGACAAGACTGAGGCAGCAGTTCGGCAGCAGTCGCATGGACAAAGTCTTCTTTCGCGGTAGCCTGAAGCTATTGTCATTCGAGAAGTTTGGCGAAGGTGTCTGCGTGGACGATGAGGCTGAGAAGCAAGCCATTGTGAGCCTCGGTTTCGACCATCCGTGGATCACAGATCACTTCGGAGTCAAGGGTGTATTCGATATTTCGAGCTAGTAGGGCACTTTTCCCATGGCATACTGCTCACGTCCAGTTGATCTCTTTCTGCGCTCGGCCAACCTCTTGAGCTAATTGCACTATTTCGGGCTGACCAAGTCGTGCCACCACGCCCTTCTTCAACCCCAGTTGTCGCTCAATCTCTCCCGCAGATTTGCCTCGTTGATCACGCAGCGTCAAGATCTGTCGCAGCGTCCACACGTCTAAGAACTCACGACCCTCGTGTCCGCTTCTTCCAGCCTCCATGAACTCTCGTTCTGCTTGGTCCTGTAGCCTACTTCGTGCGTCCAGAACTGCGATCGCGGGGTTAGATCGTGGGTTGGGCGCTTGCGGTCGGACGGGCCCATCGGCGCTGAAGGCGGATGTTGGCGAGAGGGTAGGATTTGGTTGCACAGGGCCTAATGAGCGAAGTTGCTGGGCAAAGTCTGGATCTGAGGCATCAAGATTGATCGCTTCGGAGCGGGAATCTGTCGCTCGTGGTTGGGGCTTCACTGTCGGACCAGGTTGACGATGCGCTGCTGGCGGCAGAGGTGGCCTAGCATTGGTTGACGTGGCTGGAGACGCAGCTGCTTGTGTGCTTGTGGGTGGTCGAGTGGGATACTTGCGAGCTGCAGCGCCTGCTGCCTGCGGTACCTTTGAAGCTGATGAACCCATGTCTGGCAGCGGAGCAGCGATGGGTATGGATGCAGATGCAGAAAGTGCGATTAAAAGTGCATGAAGTCATGGTTTCTGTGTCCAATGTGGGAAGAACGATTGCCTAATGGACTCTAGCAGCGGCTCATGCAGGCCCGTGCATAAGTCTCCGAAGAACTAAATTGTGAAATCGAGTCTCAGATAGACTCACTCACCGATCCAATATTGTTGCCCGCCACTTCATCGTCCAGAGCTGTTCCCTGAATTGACTCCCGTTCTTTCTACAGCACCCACTGCAGCATCGCACATTCTTCATGCAAGATCTTTAGAGCGCCGGCGGAAATGGCGACTGAAGAAAATGGGTTGCCCAATGGCAATGGCACCTATTCGCCTACCACTCCCAAGCCAAAACATACCAGTCTTGCACTCACCGAATACACAACTCTTCCCTCTCCGCCATCGAAGACGGTCAACGAGAAACCCCAGTATGAGGACCTTCCGGATGATCTCATGCTTCCAAACGGATTTCCCGATGTGAGTCAATCTTTTTCTCCACGAACAATATAATTTGCCTGTCTCGTCGTGATCTGGTTAGAGACATAGATCGAAACGCGCAGATCTCTATACCGCCCGGTGTTCCAGGTACTAACATTTCTTGCTAGTACATTCGCCTGATAACGACTGCCAAGGTCTACGATGTCGTTGAGCAGACTCCACTGCATCATGCTGTGAATATCAGCAACAGGCTGGAGAGCAGAGTCATGCTCAAACGGGAAGATCTTCTGCCCGTCTTCTCCTTCAAGCTCCGAGGTGCCTACAACAAGATGGCACATCTTGGTGACGAGAGGTGGAAGGGCGTCATTGCTTGCTCTGCTGGCAACCATGCGCAAGGCGTGGCATACTCCTCCCGCAAGCTCAGGATCCCAGCCACCATTTGTATGCCTGTGGGAACACCTGCCATCAAGCATCAGAACGTCTCACGGCTGGGCGGTAATGTCGTATTGCATGGAGCAGACTTTGATGAGGCAAAGACCGAGTGCAACAGGAGAGCCGAGGCCAATGATCTAACAATCATCCCGCCCTTCGACGATCCATACGTGATCGCTGGTCAAGGAACAATTGGTGCTGAGATCCTCCGCCAGGCTGACCTCAACAAACTCGAAGCTATCTTCTGTTGCGTTGGCGGAGGTGGCCTGATCGCGGGCATTGGCGTATATATCAAACGCTTTGCGCCCCATGTGAAAATCATCGGCGTCGAGACATACGACGCGAATGCACTTGTTCAGTCCTTGAAGTTGGGTAAGCGAGTCACTCTCCCCGAAGTCGGGCTCTTTGCGGATGGTGCTGCTGTCAAGACCGTTGGAGAGGAGACCTTTCGGATCTGCATGGAGGTAGTGGACGATGTCATTCAAGTCGACACTGACGACATTTGCGCTGCAATCAAGGATGTCTTCGAGGATACACGATCTATCCTGGAGCCCGCTGGCGCGTTGTCGCTGGCAGGACTGAAAAAATATGTTGCCAGCAACCCTTCTCAAGACGAGAAGCGACAGCTGGTCGCAATCGCCAGTGGAGCCAACATGAACTTCGATAGGCTGCGATTTGTTGCGGAACGTGCTGCCATCGGTGAAAAGAAGGAGGCTCTCTTATCCGTCACTATTCCCGAGCAACCAGGTGCTTTTGCAAAACTTGTGTCTGCTGTCAATCCGCTTGTGGTCACCGAGTTCTCTTATCGCTATGCATCTTCCTCGGCAGCCAGTGTGCTGATCGGCATTCAAGTCTCGGCCACAACCCGACAGCGCGACGTGGTAGACCTCATCCAACGCCTCCAAACAGAAGGCATGACCGCCCGCGACATCTCGGGAGACGAGATCGCAAAAGGCCACATTCGTTATCTGGTTGGTGGACGAAGCAATGCAGAAAACGAGCGACTATTCGCCTTTGAATTTCCGGAGCGTGGAGGTGCGCTGTACAAGTTCCTCACGACCCTTCAGCCTGGCTTCAACATCAGTCTCTTCCACTATAGGAATTATGGTGGCGACATTGGCAAAGTCCTTGCTGGTATCCAATGTCCTCCGGGAGAAGAAGCAGGCCTGGAGAAGTTCTTGCGCGATATTGGCTATGGTCACTCAGAGGAGACTAACAACGAGACGTATCACCAATTCATGCGCGCTTGAATGTCAAGCCGGCTTGCACGGCTTGGATCGTCTTGCTTCTCGTGTCTCGATGTACTGTAGAAGTACCTTTCAATGTGTAACAATGTAATACCGTCCACAAATAGGTGATCCTTCCTTTGGTCAGATACTCTAGGAACGAGGTGCAAAAATGTAAGCAGCAAATGTGATCCGATCCCGCTTTTAGAAGTACATGCGTAGCCTATGAAAGAACTCCTCCTTTGACTCACAGTTGGATTGTCTCGAACAATTCCTCGAGCTCCCAAAAGTGCCATAGCTTTTTCGATTTTCGCTCATGATTCGTGGCGTCAAATTACTCATCGCCCTTTACGTCGATGCCCTTGCCACCTTCTGGGTACTCCTCAATCTTCTTCTCGAAGCGAGACTCGATCGCCTGGATGACCTTTTCATCTCTCTCGGTGCTCACGAAGCTGATGGCCACACCCTTGGTACCGAAACGTCCAGCACGACCGACACGGTGGAGATAGGTGTCAGCAGCTTGAGCCAAGGCTTCCTTCGCCAGTGGGTCAACGTCCTTCGCTGGAGACTCAGGCATATCGTAGTTGATGGCCAAGTTGATACGCTCGATGTCAATACCACGACCGAAAACGTCTGTGCTCACACAGATACGTTTGTCGTAGTTTTTGAAGGCGGAGTAACGCTTGATGCTGGTATGCGTCAGTAAGAGAGATCAGCTTGAGGTCACTTTGGCTTACCGTTCTTCCTGGCTGACACCAGAGTGGACGGCAATGGATGGGAAGTTGCATTCGCGCAAGAGACGGTCAAGCTCGTTCGCTCGCTGCACAGTTTTCACGAAGATGATGACTTGATTGTAGGTCAAGTTGTCGAGCAGGTCGTTGAGCTTCCTGTTCTTCTCGCCCTCGGCGCACTTGATGTAGTATTGCTGCAGACCGTGCAGAGTGAGCTTCGTCTCGTCGTCGACGTAGATCTCCAGTGGGTTCTGCATGAACTTCTTGCAAATTGGGCGTGTGGCTTGCGAGAGAGTGGCAGAGAACATCATGACTTGCTTCTGGGTGGGCGTCGCACGGAAGATTTCCTGAACATCGCGGCGCATATCTGCATGTGATTAGCACATTGAAGGGATCGACAGTGCAGGAGATCTTACCGATTTGATCGAGCATCTTGTCACACTCATCAAGGACGAAGCGAGAGACGCTTCCCAGACGCAGTTTCTTGTCCCTCACGAGAGCGTTCAGACGTCCAGGAGTGGCGACGATGATGTGGGGATGTGTCTCCTTGTCTTTAAGGAGCGCTTCGTCTTTCTTGATGTCAACACCGCCATAGAACACGGCAGTCTTCACCTCCGGCATATACTTGCTAAACCGTGCGTACTCGTTCTTGATCTGGAAAGCCAGCTCACGCGTGTGGCACATGACGATGACGCTGACTTCGCCATTGACAGGCTCGATTTGCTGAAGAGTGGCCAAAACGAAGACGGCAGTCTTTCCAAGACCAGATTTCGCCTGGCAGAGGACATCGGTTCCGAGAATGGCCTGTGGAATGCAGACTTGTTGGACTGGAGGAAGATGTTAGAGCTCGTTCGTCCTATCGTATGAGAGCGCACAAAATCAAAGTAGAGCGTCCGTCCCATCGTCCTTGTATTGCATTGCACATGTGCGTATACTCCATCAGCTCGACGCATGTTTCGATGAATTCCTCCATCACACGCTTTGCGCAGTCCATGCTCTGCGGCTATCACGCCGAGCACATGCGATGCACTTTTTCAGTGCAACGTGACCTCACGATGAAGCTCGAGCAGCCTCGGCCACAAGCGCACTGGGCCTGCCGTCCTTGCAACTGACACCCCGAAGTGATGTATGGTCCATCGTGCGTCCCAGGAAATGGCCACCACCATCTGATGCAGAGCGCCGATGTTCGGCTTGCGCGCATGGCCGAGTCTTCTGACTGATTTTTCTGATGGACAAGATGGACGGACGCTCCTCGCTCGTTCGGTACGTATGTGTATCGCTCGCAGGCTCAAAGCAGATATTTTGGAGATGACTAACCCTCTGATGGATGCTCGAAACCACAGTCCGTAATGGCCTTGAGAAGTTCTGGTTTCAAGAGGAAGTCGCGGAAGCTGGTGGAGTGGATACCGACATAGCTGCCTTTGCCCTTGTCGGCACCAGCGCCGGTCACAGTCAAGTCGCCCTTCTTGTCTCCATTACTCGCGGCTCCACCAGTGGCGCCGGTAGCGCCGTCGGTAGGCTGAAGCTCCTCGTCGGAGTAGTCGATGAGATCTTCCTCGCCAGACATGGTGAAGGGTGTGATAAGTTAGTGGGGGTGGTTGTGTGGTCGTGCGCGCGAGGCTGAGGGCCTGCGTCGAGTTCGCTTTGGCGGCGCGTCGGGGAGCAAAGGGAGTCGTGTGAGAAGGTAGTGGCGGCAAATATGCTGCGATGTGCGATCGAGGGTGCGGTAGAGGTTTGTGATGAACGTAGGTGCGGATGAGGCGGTTGGTGATGGGTGATGGGGTGATGGAGAGAAGGTGCAAACATTCAAGCGGGCGAAGGCAGGCGCGAGGCCCTGAGATCGTCCTTTCCGCAAACAGCTAGTGACTACAGCACGGACCAGATTGTCTGCCTCAGTGATCATTTCCAGCCTGTCACGACCTCACTTCTTACAACATTGCTCGTGATGGCAAAAGACAAGGCAAAGGCCAGCAAAGGCCTGAAGGGCGTGCCGAACAAACATCTCCACGCACGCATCTCCTTTTTGCATCATGCCGCCACCTACTTGGCGAGCAGGCAGGTGGGAGGAGCCAAAGCAGAGGAATCGACCTCCATTCTCGCAGCAGACCAGGAATCTGTCCACCAAAGACAGCGAGGCAGCGACAGCAGACAGCATCTTGGAGGTGACGGCGAGTCCTGCGCTACGCCTGGATTGAGTGCTTATCGCAAATCGCCTAGCGGCGGTCTTCCTGTCTACCTTTCTTCGCAGCTCCAGCAGGTTGCCCAGAAATCTCAGATCCGCCTTCATTCTACGGTAAAGCATGCAAGCTGTAAGCGCTGCAATGCGATTCTGCACGACGGTAGCGATCATCGCCAGTATATCGAGAACATGTCGCGCCACGGCTCGAAACCTCATGCGGACATATTGGTATTGGAGTGTCGGGCCTGTGGAAGCAAAAAGCGGTTTCCGACTGGCGCCAGGCGGCAGAAAAGGAAGACCGATCGGCAGCCTCTGGCATATGATATCAAGGCATCTGTGAATGTCTAGCCATCCGAGCCACTGCTACGCTGAATCCAACATCAAAGGCATAATCACACGGCCACTCCCACTTGGCAACTACATACTCAGCACATCGTCCGCATGGCTAGCCTGAATATGTCGAGAGAGTGAAGAATGCTCACCACTGCGTCAAGTATGTATGTGATGTAAGATCTCACTGTACTCGTTGCTTGATGGCAACCAGCACGAGTCAATATCGGGTCTTAGACTCGGTTGGTCCTGCATGCGCTTAATGTCAAGGCTGGTTACCTTTCAAGTGTTGCCGATCGTGGCTTCGTACATCGTCGCTCAAATCGAGCCATACGAGCGCAAGGAGTGTCGCATCATACTGGCATGAATCATGTCAGTACGTGTTCGCATCAGGCATGTCACGATGTCCAGTTGTGCTGGAGCCCTGCTGGCACCACAGCGTTGAGCTCACGCGGTCAATGTCTTGGTCGGCATGCGTTGGTTAGAGAGGAACTCCGCAATATAGATGCAGACACATCACTCACTGAAGCCTTTTCCAGGACAATCTGACGATCACCTTACACCAGCTTGAAGATACAGCTGTTCAATAACTATGATGCGTCAAACACCACTTTTCATGTCTCTCGTACGCGTTAGTTGCTTCGGATTCGTAAGCGGAGACACCAAGTTCAGCCCACAGTTGTTCGCACAGGTACATTCCCGCGATTACATGCTCACGGAGACAGAAAAGCTTCTATTTGGCGATAAAAGCACGCACTGGTGGTATCAAAGTGTATACAGGACTGACATTGTCACAGATGGGGTGCCGCATGCTCAATTCACACTACACAAGGACGAGCGTCCAGTCAAGTATCTTTATACCCCTAGGCTTCGCGAAGACATTGAAGCTGTTTACTGCACATCTGACTCAGTTACATTCAAGTTCCCTCCTGAGTCAGTATACCAAGAGATTTCAGACAATTGGCAGTGGGTCAACAGCAGGAGCAATAATACCATCATGTTGATAACGCACACACACGACTGCGACCTGGGAGAGGATGACCCGCGCGATGTCCAGCCCTGGATCGTCTACGATGCAACATTCAACGACCAGCACAATACCATCGTCTTCAATAATGCAGAGCCAAAGGAGTGGATTGACGTCCTCGGCAATTGGAGTTTTACCGCAAAGAGTGCTGGTATCGACCACCCTTCGCTTGACACTCGCAGCATCAAGAATCGATCCAGGCAAAAAAGTATCAACCTCGCAACGGACTTTTCTGGACTTGGCATTCCTATAGGTGGGCATGGTCAAGAGGCTATTGGCTCCCTGACCTGCGACCCGTGTTGGACGTCCGGAAACATTGATGTCGAGGTCGATGTCAGCTCTGACCCTGAGCACGGAGTGAAGGGGAATCTGAAATTTGCAGCCAACAATGTTGCGGCTGTTTTGCAAGCGAATTTGCAGCTATGGGATTCCACAGCGAAAATCGAAGAAACCGAGCACGAAGTTTTCGGCTTTATTCCCCCGGACTGTGGCATCCGAGTCAAAGGCTTGGTCGACATTGGTCCAACGCTCTCGATGGGCTATAAGTATAGTCTGCGGAGAAGCCCAGGCTATATTGCTCTATCTGCCGGTTTGAATGCCTCCCTCGCAGACTCTGTCCTTACAGTCGACATCTTGGATCCCAAACATATCACAAAGAATGGCTGGACCATCGACTTCGACCCTCTAGTTCCTAGTATGTCAAAAGACCTAGACCTTGAGGCAAAAATTGGGCCATACCTGTCGTTCTACATGGCAGCAAATTTCATGAGTCTTGGAGGCTTCACGGCCGGTGTGACATATACCAATCCCGAGCTTGAAATTGGCGCCACCAGCCAAGGAGAACAATACGATGGCAGCCGCGAAGTCGACATGAAGATTGCTCTTGAGCATAGGATGTATGCATTCGCGAATGTCAAAGGTCCTCAGGCCATGGCACCCGTCGTTGGTACAACGGCAGCTATCCATTACACCACCGAGATCCAATCGACAAGAACTCAGCTTCTATCGGAAGTCCTGACACTGAACCACGTCGCGAAAGTCACGAGTCCGAGCAATCTGCCCACCACGCAAATCACGTCCTTCGCGCCGTTCAATATTGCCGGTGCTGTTCGGCAAGGTGTCAAGACAGCTTCATCAGCTGTCTCCGCTGCGATACCATCTATCACGTCGATCGCCTCGGTGGTCGAGTCGAAGGTGTCCACGAAAGCGACTCAAGACATCTCTACGGTCGCCTCAATTGCGACGGAAGCGGCCTCGTCTGTGAAGAGCGGGTGGCACAAGATTGGTGATGCACTAGCAGGGATATTCTAGGCAGTCACAGAGCCAGAGCGAAAAAACCAAGTGCTTGTGTAGGATAAGAATGTATGACATATCCAGGTTTTGTCGACGGTCGAATACGAGCATCAGATCTGGCATCAACAATCAGCAGCAGTCGTTGCCAACCGCCTTCACTCGCGCTCAAGATAATGAAAGGCATGGCAGGATGGGGTCGAAGATGTTTCGATGTACATAGACACGAGGTTGGGATCGGATCACTATTGATAGAGGCGTAGTTCTGGTCAAGCACGAGAATCAGAGTTCACCAGAAAACCGCCTCCGCTCTACCCGTTCCGATTTCCGCCGCAGCAGCCGCAGATGGACAGAGGATACTCCGCTCGTGACTTCTCATCGTGAGTACAACGAGCAGTGATTATTTGCTTCACAAGGGTATGGATATGGCGGAGGAAAAGAATTCCTGGTATATTGCTTGGTACATGTATTTGTGTGGTGATTCATTTTGTACTATTGCTGCCTCTGCAAAACCAGCCAAATACATAGCGAGGTGGAGTCTGGAGCTCCACTAGGCTGGGCTGGGCGATCGGAGCGGCGTGAGCGGAAGTCTGAAGCTCGATATCCTCGGCCCATCCACACTCCAACAAGCTTCGACGATGTATTGGCTTGTGACGTGAGAGACATACCACTACATAAGGAAGTCTTTGCCCATTTCCGTAGGTAGCTCAGCGCTTCTATACTCTCCCCACACTAGACATTTGGTAACACTATAACACACAGCAGATATATCAGCAATCATGCCGACTCCAGTCAATGTTGCGCAGATTCTCAAGGATGTCAACATCCACGGCCCTCTGAACAGCCAGACCAAGCAGATCCTGAGCAAGGAAGCGACCATATTCCTCGCCGTCCTCCACAGAACCTTCAATGCCAGACGCAAGGCCCTCCTCGAGCGCCGCCAGATTCGCCAGGCTGAGCTCGACAAGGGCGCCCAGCTCGACTTCCTGCCAGAGACCAAGCACATCCGCGAGAACGATGCGTGGAGGGGCCCCGTCCCAGCCCCCGGTCTAGTCGACCGAAGACTCGAGATCACGGGTCCTACCGACAGGAAGATGGTTGTCAACGCGCTGAATGCCGATGTCTGGACATACATGGCCGACTTCGAAGGTAAATATCGTCGAGGCAACGGGCAAAGCAACGTCTGTCCAGGCTGACACTATTTCCAGACTCAAACGCTCCCACCTGGGACAACATGATCAATGGCCAGCTCAACCTCTACGATGCCATCCGCAAGCAGGTCGACTTCAAGCAAGGCGACAAGGAGTACAAGCTCCGCACCGATCGCACTCTTCCAACGCTCATTGCCCGTGCCCGTGGCTGGCACCTCGAGGAGAAGCACTTCACTGTTGATGGTGAGCCAATCTCCGGTTCTCTCTTCGACTTCGGTCTCTATTTCTTCAACAACGCCACCGAGCTCGTCAAGCGAGGGACCGGCCCATACTTCTACCTCCCCAAGATGGAGTCTCATCTTGAGGCCCGTCTGTGGAATGACGTCTTCAACCTTGCCCAGGACTATATTGGCATGCGACGAGGTACCATTCGTGCCACCGTCTTGATTGAGACCATCATGGCTGCCTTCGAGATGGACGAGATCATCTACGAGCTCCGTGAGCACTCTTCCGGCTTGAACTGCGGTCGCTGGGACTACATCTTCTCTGTCATCAAGCGTTTCCGACAAAACTCGCAATTCGTCCTGCCAGACCGCAGTGCTGTCACCATGACGTCGCCGTTCATGGACGCCTACGTGCGCCTATTGATCAAGACTTGCCATCGTCGTGGTGTGCACGCCATGGGCGGCATGGCTGCTCAAATCCCCATCAAGAACGACGAGAAGGCCAACGCTTTGGCCATGGATGGTGTACGTGCCGACAAGCTGCGTGAGGTCCGTGCTGGCCACGACGGCACTTGGGTTGCGCACCCGGCCCTCGCCAAGATTGCTGGTGAGGTCTTCAACGAACACATGCCCACACCCAACCAATTCCACATTCGACGAGAGGACGTGCAGGTCAATGCCAACGACCTGCTGAACATGAACGTTCCAGGCAAGATCACCGAGGATGGCATCAGGAAGAACTTGAACATCGGTCTTGGATACATGGAGGGCTGGCTCCGTGGCATTGGTTGTGTACCAATCAACTTCCTCATGGAGGATGCGGCCACCGCCGAAGTGTCCCGTTCACAGCTGTGGCAGTGGGTCAAGCATGGCTCAGTGACCGCTGAGGGCAAGAAGATCGACAAGCAGTACTCCCTGAAGCTGCTTTACGAGCAAGCCGATAAGCTGGAGAAGGCAGGACCAAGGGGCAACAAGTACAAGCTTGCTGCCAAGTACTTCGCCACCCAGGTGACTGGAGAGGATTACGCTGAGTTCTTGACCTCGTGAGTACTACCCAATCGCATTGGCGAAGAAAAGTCAGACTAACAAACGCTTTAGGTTGCTTTACAACGAGATCACTAACGCAGGCGACAAACTCCCGGCTGCCAAGTTGTAAATGTACAGGTATACCCACAGATTTGATCGACCAGAAGAAAGTTTCCCTATGTCTTTACGATGTCCAGACAAGCGCTCTGCGGAACAAGGTGGAAGTTTTTGTACCACTTCATGTAGCTATTTGAAACAGTCGAAAGAACGACTCAAAAAAGTGCCGATTGTGTTTCTCTACCGACTTCACGAATACCAGCCATCGAGCGTTCGGCACAGCTCCTTCCCTGCAGCTGACAAAACTTTTATGACTTTTCGTTACTCCGTGCTATCCAATAGCGAGCTTGTCATACTGAGCGGTGTGTGATATCCATTACTGCATGTCGTCCTCCACGCCTCCCGTCTGCGAGGTTTACAAACTCCAAGACCCATCCAGAGAATCACTACTCTTCGCGCTCTGCTCCAACATGTTGGCCTGTGTCCTCAAAGCATCAGCCTGAAACCTCTTGAAAGCGTTCTGTATGCGCTCGCTGCTCTCGCGGTCCTGCGCGATGTGCTGTCTCGCCCTGAAAGTCCCGGTCAACAGACCCAACTCTCCACCAAAGAACACGCCTCCCGCTCCGAGGAGCGTATATGTCGCGAAATCGCCCAGGCGTGAAGGGCGCAGGAGGGGAGTGATGTCGGGCAGTAGCTCCTCTCGTCCATCGGCGAAGCGGACTGCCTGCGGTTTCTCTGCTGTCTTGAAAGTGCGGAACATCGCTTGTCGGTTTGAGCGGATGCGGAAGGCGGCTAGGACGGCAAGAGCAAGGCCTACTGCTGAGCCTATGCTGGCGTGCATGGTGACTGTGCTGGCGGCTTTTTGTAGGGCGTCGCGGTCGGATTGCTTGAGGTCGTGCTGCATGTGGTTGTCTGCGAGTTTACTGAGATCGGGACCCAGACGATTGCGGAACATGGCTAGAGCGTCTGACATGGTGGGCGATTGTTGTGTCGAAGAGCCAGGTTGGACGTAGGAGTAGGTGTGATTATCTGCGAGGGAAGTGGGTGTTTCGCTGCAAACCTGGCTGGTTGCACTACTTTGTCCATATTGCGGCTACAGCATTCACGAGATAATGACGTTCCGCCTCTCGAGCTTCCTCGGCTGTCTCCCCGCAAGGAAAGATGTGGAGAATGGATCCCGCCTCCAACCGCTCCCACGCGAGAGCTCCGCTCAAGCTCCGAAATCGGCCGAACCTTCTCTTCCATGTCCGCCCAATTGAGACAGACGAAACCACTGCGTCCAACGTCAATTGTATCCCAGCAACTCAACCATCGACCGACATATAAGAATCAACCAACGTGCCCGCCATGTCCTCAATATGCCTCAAACAACACTGCCACCACCATCGCGAAGCTATCGATGTCAATCATGTGCTTCAGCACAATGGACTCTTCATCTCGTCCTTACGACCCACGCTGGACGGACACAGATTCATTCGCCGAACAGACTCTGCATTCCACCGATTCACCATACTATGAAGCCCTAGACTATGCCCGAAAGCTCTCCAGAGACGAGGACTTGCCGGATATTGCAGTCTCCACCATGCAAGGCAAGTTCCTGGCTTTGCAATGCATGCTCCTGCAAGCCAAATCGGCTCTCGAAGTCGGCACTCTGGGCGGCTACAACACAATCTGGATGGCTGCCTCGAACCCTGACATCAACATCACTACTGTTGAGTACTTCGAGAAGCATAAATAGACTGCAGAGAAAGCCTTTGTCCACGCAAAACTTGACGATCGAATTACATGTCTTCTTGGCTCCGGAATCGATGTCTTGCCGCGCTTGCGGAAGGAAGTGGAGCAGGGCCAGCGAGAAATGTTTGACTTCGTCTTTATCGATGCCGATAAGGAGAACAACCTGAACTACCTCAACGAGGCCATTTTGATGTGCAGGCCTGGTGCTTGTATTATTGTCGACAATGTCGTGCGTGCCGGGCGTGTTGCATGTGCTCAAGAGGCCGAGAAAGATGATCGTGTAGCTGGCAGCAGAAAAGTCATCGAAGGCGCTGGTAAGGATTCGAGAATAACGGCTACCGTGCTCCAGACTGTCGGCTCGAAGGGTTATGACGGTTTCTTGGTCTGCGTCGTAAGGTAATGGAATCGATCAATATATTGCTAATGCACGATGGGACGAGCTCGAAATGCGGTCCGACGAGACCGCTGAAGGACATTATGGACAACACTTTTTATGATGCAGCGAGTAAGTTATCGATCTGCTTCATCGGCAATCGACTTAAGAGAAACCATTGATGTTCGGCAACAGTTCAACGACCCCTCATGGACTTTACCACGCCTTCGGTACATCAGTCGCCGACAGAAAAAAGGTCAAGATATCTTTTCCCCACTTCCGTTCCAATTTGACAGCTCTTCAGCCTATACAAGCATCATGTGCTCGCAAAGGCGACTGGCCGCGCTCCATTGTCGTCGCCTCATTTGGCGTCACTTTCATGTCATCGACTCCGGCTGTCAATTGCTATTGGTTACCAGGGACGTCCCATAATGGGACAATTTACGATAGCATATGATATACCTTCCACCGACTGACACCGGCTCTATGTGAGCTTTCTGCACCATTGTAATCTCCTTGCAACTCCGCATCGGCTTGTGCATGAGATCGACTTCCCTCTTTATGATCAACCATCATGATGGCAGAAAGTTCGATTCAATAAGTAGGAACCTCGCCTCTGTATGGATGTCAGCGCTTCGTCGTCAATTGTCCACTCTTCCAGACTCAATCCCGAACAATGTTCACCGTCACGACCCTCTTCTGCTTCACAGCCGCTGTCACGGCGATGGCCTGCGACGAACATGCCCAATCCCTCCTCTCCTCATCCATGGACTTCATGGACAGACACTACGACCCCTCAGCCGGCTACCTCTTCAACCTCAACACCGCCCTCCTCCACGAAACCCGCTCTTCCTCCTGGTACGCCGCGGGGCTCCTCGCCCGGAACCACAACGACGATAGAGACCAAGCCATCCGCATCATCAGCAACATCATCGCGCCTCAATTCACCAACGCCAGCGATCAATGGTACGGTGACTATCAGATCTACCCCGAGCAGCCGACTCCGGGAACAGAAGCGTATCCAGGAGTGATTTACAAGTCCTGGGACCCAAATTGGAGGGGATTTGTTGGTACCGCGTTTGTTATTATACTCGAGGAATTCAGTGATTTGCTGCCCCATGAGCTGCAAGAGAGGCTCGTCAGAAGCTTACATCTCGACGCTCTGGGCGACACATATCGAGTCGGTGGGGTCGATGACGATAATCTCTATCCCTCGTACTCCAATGCGGCTTTGATGCATACCGTGCTCTCTGCTTGGGTAGGCCGGCGTACTGGAGATGCGAATTTGACCGCCGAAGGTGAAAGCTTCGCAGCCGAGATCGTCGCCCTGTTCGATGTGAATCAGACTTTGAGTGAATTCAACAGTCCAACATACCTGGGAGTGTCGCTGTTCGCACTCACACTTTGGGCAAGATATATTCCTTCGGACTCGGTGTTGGGAGCGAATGGTGGCCGCATGATCTCGCAGATCTGGGAGACAATGGGCCGATTGTACAATGCCAACCTGAAGAATCTGGCGGGTCCTTGGGATCGGTCTTATGGATACGATATGAACCGATACATCTCAAGTGAGTGTTGATACCTGTATGCGTGATGCCTTGACGACGACTTCTTACTGATCCTGAATGATGGACAGTAATGGGTCTGTGGATTTGGTCCTTTGTCGGACTGGAGGAGGCGCCAGTCTATTCCAAGCCATGGGCAGCAGCACACGTTGGTGACTTTGAGATCAGCCCACTCATCTCGATACTATCCGAGTATCATAAAAGCTTCGTTAGTGACAGTGCACTCCGATCTCTGACCAGCTTCTCGGACGACAGACTTGTTCATCATTCTGCTTACTCTCCGACATACGATGCCGCGCTGCGCAACATGAGTAGCTGGATGTCATCGAACTTGACTATCGGAGCGGAGGCCTTTGACGAGAATGTTGTCGGAGGGCCGAATATCAACCCAGCACAGTTCAATCCAGCGGTAGTCCAGTGGCTTCGAAAGGATGGAAACATTGGCTTCATTACCTTATACCCAGAGGTCAAGGCCATGCAAGTGGCGGTCAGCGACAGCACACTCAGTCTCACATACCCTTTCGGTGATTCTTCAAGTCGCTTCACGTTTCATGTGAGCCCAAATGGTCTGCACGGTCGCAAGGACGTCAGGAGCTGGGACGACATCGAAGGCATCAACGTCAAAGTCCGTGGAAATGTGAACCTCACACCTACCATTGCATTCTGCGGATTGGTTGGTGGCATATGCGACACCGTCAAGTATGCCAAGCTGCAAATTGCCATAGACGAAGCTGACCTGAGTGTGCTCCAGTGAATTCGATCTGTGGAACATCACGTATACTATGCCAGCTGGCAGTCCCGAAGCTCCGAATATTGTTCTTGAGATATCATTGGACCGATAGTATGCTCCAACGATTCCAACGAGTCATATGATAAGCGTTACAAGGTGCTACGGCCGCGAGGCGCTCGCTTATCTTGCGGTGTGGGCATCCAGCGCCTTATCGTCCCCTGAGTATAGAAGATCTGTTTCGAAAACATCATTCATGGGCTGCGATGGCTCATTCGTGAAAAGTGATTGGAAGAGGATCTCTCGCCTCGTCGCTCTGCCGTTAGTATGTATCACTGCCGTCCGATAAGATAAGGGAACCGCAGGTTGGCATTGTCCAATAGTCGCGCATATGCGTTCGAGATCGAAGACCCTACACGCGTGTTCGTGACTTGAGCCACAAACCTCTCTGAGCCACACTGATAGCGAGGGGCAGGGTATCTCTTCGAATGGAAGACCATATATTCAATGGTCGGTCGTTCCAGAGAGTGGCAACTATCGGCTTCATGCAGTCAAAGGAGCAGCGATCATCGCGTTCCTGGTGCTCCGGCCCGGAAGTTTCACCACGCTGTCATTGTTGGGCCGTATGCCACTAAGATAAGAGGCCAAGCTTAAAACTGTGTCGGCGGCACAGCAATCGAGGACTGGACCAGAAATCGTAGTCTACCCTCGTTTAACGATGTGCTTACCAAAGACTGCGCAGACAAAACCGCGCACGGCAACCAGTTCGGTGCGATGGATGGACATGAACCTCGATGCTCGAACAGCAGGAGTCGAGCTGATCCGCTCATGATGATATCGTGGTCAAGGAGGTATCGTCAGTACGTCGAGGTGCCCGAAGCCAGCAGATCCTGGTTATCTGGACAGGGAAGAAAGATAAAGTAGATAGAGCCTCTTCCATCGGCATCCAGTGTTGCGACCCCGAAGTTTCCGTGGTAGGAATAGCTCGGAAGCCTCGGTCACACCAGGCGTTATTGGATGGGGAAGGCGACTGCTCTTCACGCGGCTTCTGCAGGGCTGCGTTGCCGTGGTCGGCATCGATCTGGTGCTTACTCGTGAACAGCAGCGGTTTTTGTGGTGTGATGATCACCTGCTCGTCGAGAGTGCGGACAGTGCTGTCTGAGCCGTCATCTCGACTGCCCAGGCGAATCGTCGGCGAGAGCCTCGCATTATCTACAGGAGACCGGCAACGCTCATTGTCATGATCAGTATTACAGAAGAGCAGTTGCTGTGGAAGAGAAGAGCGACGCTGCGGCGGTGTAGCAATTGTAGCCAGCTAGTGTCGAGGCTAGAGCAGACGACGAAGTCCTGCCTTGATGCAGGGCGATAGAGCTAAGTTAATTTAGCGACACGAGTCCCGGAGGGCGTGTAGGGACTGAGGAGGGGCTCCCATCATTGATGTTGGTGGTGCCGCGAGTGGTCGATGTGATGTGTCGTGTTGTGCAAGGCGGAGAGGGTATGTATGTACATGTAGTTCAGATGGGGTAAGACTTTGGTCAGCGGTTCCAGGACACCGGATACAGCCCGCCCATACGCGTCGGGGGGTCGATATCAAATGTGGGCAGGCCTGATGATCGTGCAGCGCGTGACGTGTCGTCTCTATGCTGCGGCCACGGCGAGTTGATTGACGGGCTGCAGCAACCAGCAGCAGAGAAGCGGTGGTGGCGGTCGGGCAAGGGCCAAGGCGAAGGCGACTCATTGCAAGAAGGTAGCATCAGGGGCCAATTGTCCGGCGGCGGTAGAATACTAGCACATCCATGTAGTATAGTAGTCTCTGCAGTCAAGTGATTTGCAGACGAAGAGGGAGGTGGAAGAGAAGGCAGGCCAGGCGCAGGAGGCAGTAGGAGGCTTTCGCCAGATGAACCCCTCCAAGGCCCGCGTGTGCACTACTCCATGCAACACTTTGATACTGTCACTTCTTCCCACGCCACCATTCCACATCGCATCCTATTCCCTCCCATACACTTCTCCCCAGGTTCCAGATTTTAAATTCCATCTCCCATATTCCATATTCTCACAGCTCCTCTCCGTGTCCTCGCTCAAGCTGGAGCCGTTGGAGTCGTCGCCTGAGGCCTCATGGGCAGCCCACTGCCTTTTCCGTCGCCGTCTGTGATACTGGGCACTGACCATGAAGACCCGCCCACCGACATAGTAGCACCCGCTCCACCTCTGCCGCCACCAGAGTGCCGCAAGAAAAAAGACATCGACCATGCTCGTCGCCCGAGCAAAGACAATGTTAAAAAGATCGCAGCTCCGCGAAAGGATCCCGTCGCAGATGCCGGCAAGGATCCGTCTCCTGCAAAGCCAAAGCAAACCAAGAGTCGAAATGGTACTATTCATCAGCTCACCGTGCATTATCGAGTCGCCAGTCCCTTTGCTTCTCCTCACATCATCAACCATGAAGCAACTCGACAGAAATGCTGATCGAAGAGTGTGGCAGGTTGCATTACCTGCAAGGCGAAGCGGCTGAAATGTGGCGAAGAGAAGCCTGGCTGTCAGAACTGTATTCAATTTCCCCTTCCGAATACTGTAGACCTTGATCAGACTGACTCCCAATTCCAGGCGCGAAGAGGAAGGTCGCATGCGGCGGCTACAAGAAAACCTTCCAGTGGAGAGACTATGGCAAACCCGACGTCAAAGCCAGTGCTGAGCGACCGAGTAGTAAAGGTATGCTCATATGCTCGAACTTACCTCTCTGCTCAACGATAAACACGGCCTGGTCTAATATCTTGATTAGCTACTTCTCCTCCTCACCATGTATCCGCAAGTTCGTCGAAGGTTGCGACTCCCGCGTGCGAATTTCCTCCTGTGGTGGCGTCCACAGCGAATCTCAATCTCTCTCAGACACAGGAGGAGATAGATGATCGCCATCTCCAAGTCTCTGACGACGAGAATGCTCGACTACAGCAACGAGAGTCGCGCCAAGCGACTCCAAAGGATACCTCAAAACGAGATAGTGCCTTCACTATGCCTCCAGACCAGCAGCCTGATCCTGCACCGCCACCCGACGATAGCGATCTGGCCGCGCAGGAATTCGCCAGTGTTTCATTCAATCCGGATGCGATCTTCACATTTCGTTCACGATCGCTGTCTCCTGGTCGTCCTGTCTCGGGCTCAACACCCACTCTCACCGAATTTTTACTGTCGGATCACTCTCTAGATTCTGGTTTTGCCCAGGATTTCGTTCCATTCTCAATGCCAGAAGATATGCACTTACCACTCTGGTCTGCAGACCCAGACGGCTCCACCTTGGTTGAGGGAGACGTTATCGACGATGATATGCACTTTACCCAGCTCTCTCAGCCGCCGTTCAGTCATGGCACACAATGGCCGTTGCACTTGAACTCTCCGTCATCATCTCCATCATCTAGCTCCCCGAGTAATGGGTTGATGCGCTCCAGCGACGTCACACCGATGCTCTACATACAACCAGAGTTTGCGCTGGACAGTATTGAACATCTGGCCATGCTCTTCGATCAGCAGACTTGCGGCGTTCTGTCCATCATGGACGGCCCAACAGAAAATCCTTGGCGGAGTATCGTCTGGCCAATGGCTCAGAGTTCGCCCGCTCTGCTACATGCGATACTTTCAATGACAGCGTACCACAACTCACAGCAGTACAGGGCACTGAAAAGGATCGGACACGAGCACAAGCAGACGAGCATGCACAACATCCAGGAAGGCATCAGGGAGAACAGTATGAACGATCAGACGGCGATCGCGACAGCTCTGGCATTGTGTTTCGCCGAATCCTGGGACAGACACACAGCAAGTGGCAATGCTCACATCAAAGGCGCGCAAGTTCTGGTCAAGCGGGCCCTCGACGACCATCGCACAAATCCGTGCTCTGGCTTCCAGCTCAAAAGTCTGAAGTTTTTGTGCAATGCTTGGGTGTATGTGGATGTCATGGCGCGCTTGACTTGCGTAGACAACGATGATTCGACTGATTTTGACATCTGCTCTTTCTCCTCGCCTGGTGCTCCCGCATTCTACATGGGCAACGGAGGAGCCAGAAGTGATGGGTTTGGCATTAACATGGGAATGCCCATCGATACAAGATTGGACCCTCTGATGGGTTGTGCGGGCACGCTGTTTCCTTATATTGGGCGCGTGGCCAATCTACTCCGCAAGGTTTGCCGCTCCTTGAACAATTCACCCGGAACTGTCAGCTCCGCCCGAGATCTGAAGGCGTCACTTGACGACTGGGAACCCCCTGAGCAGATCGATAGACCAGAAGACCTGTCGACAGAGACACAACACACGGTACAGACTGCGGAGGCGTATCGCTTGGCTACACTTCTTCATCTCCACTCTGCGGTGCCCGAGTTGCCCTCTTCCAGCTCTGCCGACCTCGCGCGCAAAGTGCTTGCGACTCTGGCCACAATTCCTATGAGTAGCCGGACGGTGGTTGTGCAGATGTACCCTCTCTTGGTTGCCGGTTGTGAAGCACAGGAGGCTGACGACCGACAATGGGTTCGTGAGCGATGGCTTGCAATGGGTGAGCGCATGCGCATCGGAGTCATCGACAAATGCCTGTCCGTCACCGAAGAAGTCTGGCTTCGAAGGGATGTTTACGAATCCAGACCCATCAACAATCGCAAGCTGGTGAAGACTTCGGATTTGCGCGCTGCTCAATCGCCTGGGACTTTGCAGACACTCCTTGACTCTAGCCGGGACCCCGGAGTAATCGGGCTTGTGTACAGTTGGGTCGATGCCGACAGCGAACCGAAGGTAATCACATCGCTCAAAGACATCAATGGCCCGGAAGCAGCAAGATTCAGGAAAGACGTCGCCGATAGAGTTAAAGTGGATCCTGCCTATTCAATTCGAGGTCATCTGCACTGGGTTGGAGTCAGCCACGACTGGGACTATGAGCGTATGTTTGTCCTAGCCAATGTGTGAATGGCGATCTCAGCTGACTCTTCCTTTTAGTACTGCTTGCGTGAACGCCGGGTACTCTGATATTTGCACGAACGGCTCAAATGGCGATCTTTGTATGAACGCGCGGAGTCTAGGTAGACCAGCTGTCTCGGTAACGGTGGCTCTGTAACGGTGGCTCTGCCTTGCCACACACTTATGAATTGAGCGACAAAATTTTTGCAGCGTTTAGCGTAGGGCGCTTGGGCGTTGGATGGCTTGACAGGGAGATAGACGGCAAGAGGATGATGATGGTGGTGATGATTGCTGACTATACATCATCCAAACTTTTGGATTAAGAAGGCAGGGACGTTCATTTATATAGAGACAAGCACCCACCATTCTTTGGCACTAAATGCCTATCGTCCCCCCCTTGCGCGCGGTTCTTCCAATCCGTCTTAGGTGATGTCGAACGACTCTCTCAATGGGACCTCAGGACTTTTTCGCCCGATGCGGTAAGCCATACCACCGAAAGGATACCTGAATTTGTCGAATGATATCTCTTGCCATATGTGTATGTTGAGAGCTGTAGTGGGTAAGGAACCAGTCACCGACTTCTATTGCTTTATAGCTCCTCAATGTTCCAAGGACAAGGCGCCTGAAGCCGTTGCTGCTTGGAGACTGAATATGTGCTAACTATCTCTTTCCCATCAGTTCATTCTCGCTCTCGAAGCGCAGAAGGGCAAAGCTCGGAAGACAAAAACAAAACACAAGATTCTTCCATGGAGACAATGTCCATCTGCATGCATTTCTCCAAAGGAGGAAATATACAACGGAGAAGGTGGGTTGAATGGCCCTGGAATCTAGCACCGTACTAGACTTCCAACCCCCAGTCGAATGGCATGGACATCGTGCCGATGTCCTACTGAACACAGAGTGTCGCCTCTCATTGCCGACGACAAGAGCACATCTCGGCGACGTTGCCGATGCCGAGACAAACGCTGCTGAGAAACCCGTTCGCTGTGGCATGTACCGTTCTTGGAAAAGGGTAAGATGTATGTTCATCCTCATTTCTGTCCTGTAGACTTCCTTCTCAATCTCTGACACTTTTACATCGAGACGGACATCGTCCTTGATGGGCATTATGACATGACGGACGACGCAGGCAAGACTGTCCATGCTCCTCAGGGCGGTAAGCAAAAGCCAGGCAACGACTCATCCCACATCTAAGGCACTTGCTGACCCTTACCCTCTCGTCTTTCGTGTGCTTCACTCCTCGGCTGGGTGAACAATTACTCTCACAGATGACCTGACATGGCATTTGCTGGCCTCTAGACAGTTCACACAGGCCAGCTAAAGGACGGAGACGGCTAGACGGTTGCTCGGGAAGTCTTGCGTAGCTATGCACGATATGGACTGCTTTAGTCTCATCATAATTGGACTTCGTCGAAATCACCTTCTTTGTCGGCTGTGCCTGAAGATTCAGCAACAGCATCCACTTCGCGAGCTGCTCGCTTCTCAACGTCCTCAGGCTCGTCGTCCGCATCATTGTCATCGTCGTCGTCATCTTCATCGTCGTCATCTGACTCCGCTTGCATCTCATTGAGCGGGGGTGCGGCGGTAGAGTGTCTCTGGGATGAATCGTCTGTGTCCATAGACTTTTGCGTAGACTCGGGAGCAGACGTCGCGCCATTTTCAGGACGATTTGAGCGGTCAGGTGTGGGTGGTGTGTGCTCAATCCTCGGGCTGTCTCGTGCAGGCCCAGTTGAGACACTGCCTCGCTGCTGTTGTGTGCTGGGACCCATCTGTCGAAGCTTGGGATCCGCATCTAAGTAGTAGCCCCTGACTCCGACGATCCTGCCTTCTCTTTCACATCCCTTCACCCAATCCGGCACGACAACAGGGACGTTCATCTCCACTGCCTTCTCCCATGCCTGGCCTCTCGCCTCAGTGCACACAAAATGTGTAGTGTCGATGCGGACGGAATCGATCAATTTGGCACCGATCCTGCTGACTGTCTCTGCCAGGCTATCCTTTAACTGGCCTGGCATGATACCTGGGGTGACCGAGATGCCGCTCAAATCAGTCATCTTGTGCGTCTTGACCACAAGCTTCTCCGAAGTGTATTGTCCCGCGCTCGTCCTGAGCACCAGATGAAACGTGTACTCCGTGTCCAGCGCCAAACCACTGATCTTTGTGCTCATCTTGTCCCTAGGGATGACACCAGCCTTGGTGCCATTGCGGTAGAGGCTGAGACTGCGCAGCTCGGCAGTTGAGAGCTCGATGGGATCCCATTCGAGAACGACGCTCGTCTGCGTGGCATTGCGGCAGCGTAGAACCGGTGCAGAAGGGGATCTGGTCCCAAATGTCTCGAAGATCTCGGTCTGGAGGGCTGTGAACTTCTGCTCGGCGATCAACTCGGCATGCTGGTTCCGCGCAACATTGATGTCAACGATGCTGCCTGAGTGAATGTCTGGTGGAAGTAGAATGGAGGGAAACTCGATCTGGAGAGACGGGATATCAGACTAGGCGCATGGCAGAGACGAGGCGCATGCAGCTCCCCAATGGCTGGCACTTACGAGTCGCTTGTCCTCAGTCAGTAGCACGGCGACACCTGCGTCGACCTTACCGACAGTGAGAGAGACGAGCATTATGACTATGTGTTGTTGGTGGTGGTGGTGTGGCTTCAGTGCTCTAGCATATCATTGGGAGGTATCGGGTGTGCGTGCAGGTAAAGCTGTCGTGAAGGACGGAGCTCTCTCCGCCCATTGGCAGCTGGGGCTGCGGCTCTACCCGTGCCACGTACTACTGCACATAGCACAGTGGTCTTCAAGTGCGACAGAATGAACACCAAACAGATCTCTGTTCACTCACCTTCACAGTGCTTCATCACGACCAGCCACGGCGTCACACCCACCGAAGCCACCTCTCACCCAATTTCAACTTCACTACTGCTCCAAGCTGACCTTCACACACTCTCATCAATGTCCCTCTGTAGATACAGCGTGTTCTTGTTATCTGCAATGTCCGCAACCTCACCCCAAGACCTGCTTCAGCAAAGGACGAGGATTTGCGAATCTGTAATGAAACGAACCATCGTCCTCGGCACGTGGCATGTCAATCTCTCGGATCAGTCCTACCGGAGCGCATGCCGCTCACGTGGTGACTTGTTGTCTCGCGTGCGGACGCCCATCAAAACATGTGCTTCTGTATAGATGGCACTAGACTATCATCGCTCCACTCACTTGAGTGTAGGTCTCCTGAGTGAGCAATTTGCACACAGCTGCACAGCAATCACGCACAGCACAGGTGACTGGAATACCGCATCGCGTTCTCGGCACACTTCTTCAACTGCTTGACACAGAACTTGGCTGTGCGAAGCGACAACAGCCAGTGGTATGAATTCACAGGTCGACGATAGCGCTGGCCACACTGTACATTTGCTCCTGCAAAGGCAGAACGTCTTGCCCAAAGCGGACAGCAGATCTCCCTATTTCGCAAACTCGCGTGGTTTATGTGCCGCTCCTCGTCCTCTGAACGCCACGAAACAGACCAGAACGCTGTTGATGGCGCTGCAGTCGCTCGTTTTGGAAGAGCTCCACGCGCACACTGGGCTGTGACCCTTGCTCTCGCGCTCTTCTCAAAAGCCGAAAATGGTTCACAAGCTCAAAGCCACCAGGCCGCTCCGCAAAGCCTTTGGCGTTTGAGTTGAAAGCTTCACCTTGAACGTCAGAGATGGCTGGTGGTTCCATCATGAAAGGCAAGTTTAAGAGGCTTTACGGGAGAGGCGCAATGGTAAACGCCGCGGTCATCAATGCGTGGAGAGGGTCTCTAGTCATGCGTGTATCGGAATACACTTCCCACGGAGACTGTGCTGCTTGCCATCCTTTCAAGCGATGAGACAGTATGGAGAAGGAGCCTGCTCAGCAAGTGACGAGATTGCCTGGACCACGAGCCAAATGATCTAGACGTGACGGTCACGACCGAAAGACACAGCGATGTGCAGAGTGGCAGCCTGTTCCTGAACGACGAAGGACGAGCTTCACCGGGCAGGCGACGTCAGTCGGGACACGTGCGCCATCTGGGCCAGACCTCGGGACTGCAAAACCCAATCGGTTTGTGTCGAGAAGCCGGAGGATCCCGCATCACTTCGACCAGTGCGGGTAATTGCATGAATCAAAGCTGCCAGAACCATTCCGTACGTGCAAGGCTGTGGCCGGGACAAGTGGTTCATCATTCTCAGGCTCTGAGGGCGCAGTAATTGATGCTCGATGATGACGATGACGGGCGAGAACATGTAGGTTTCCGCACGAGTGACTTTTAAGCTTCGACCCCGGCGATGCGCTGCAAAGTGAGCGAGAATTGGGAAGCGCCCAAGGCTGCCACGCGACATAATCTATAGCTTGCATCGATCTTCTAGCGCTGCACGCCGCAAAGAACAAGTACGGGACTGGCGTGCGCCCGAAAAACCGCCCAGATGGGAAGTCAGCACGCCACAGTCTGGCTGCCGGACGCCTCGTACACAACACGAGCGCAAGCAGCTGCGACAATCCAGTAGGCAACATGCAGGCGACTCTTGTAGTCACGATAAACTGATGCTAGATAAATCCACTTTTGAATCTCTCGAGAGTGGCATACGTCGGCTCCGTCTTATCTAGGACGCAATTTCTCGGCACCAGAACTGCGTTCGTCCAAGCGAAGACACAGAGCAAGACGTCATACACCACCGGACCGGTACCTTGTCTTATGTGACCATGAATATGCCAAGAGTATAGGGAGAGAGTGCAGCTTCCTGAAGCAAATCGTAACCGAAATTCGCGCCTGACATCCTCTAGTAAGTAGGAGCTCTGTAGGAAGAGGCAGGGCTGGTTCACCTCCTCCACGTAGTTGGAAGCGCAAATGAGAGCAAGACGAATGTCGCAATGCACGCAACGTGGTCAGGTACTTTGGCTAATAGCTGCACCGGAAGCTGCTCCACTTGGTTCAGAGGGTTTCGGACGCCCCGAGACTACTTTCTCAAGTACCGATTTTATTGCAAGCATTCTTGACATGAAGGCATCGCAAACCTTGATCTGAACGCAGATGAGGCGAGAACGTTCTCAGAGCTCGCCAGATAGACTCCGCGCGAGAGCCAGTTCCGCAGCCAAGCGAGACCTCGGTGGGCAAGGCGCAAACAGACAGGTGGGAGCTGGATGGGCGAGCAGCTCGGACCGAGTCGTGCGCTCGCGCCCGCTACATGTGGTCCGCTTCGCTTGTCAAGCTACGTGATTGGCGGAACGAATGCGCTCTCGATGCTGATGGGAATAGCGGAAATCCTTCAGGTATTTGCGGTCACGGAATTTGCCTGTCGCGAGACGGGACAAGCAGTTGTGCCAAGGAGACATGCTGGTGGGGACAGAGGTGAGGTCGATAGCAGTCCGAAAGTGCGACCATGCGCGTCCCGAGTGTTCGTTCTGACGGTCCCGTACAGCAGGCTTGACAGTCGCAGTGAAACAGGACCAGCATCTGGTAGCAAGCATCAGCGGATCAGAGAAACGATCCCGACACCGGGAGCCAAAGAGCCACAGCCGCGGCTGGTTGCTTATCTTTGGCGCCATCCCGTCCTCATGATCTCCGGGACGCAAGAGTACAGTGGTTGGGCAGACGACGTGCAGCGTTGTGCTTCCAAGATCCAGTTGCAGCTAGTCAATTTTGGTCAGTAGTGGAAGCAAGCTGCGAGCCACCTGCTCGGAAGGGCAAGACGCATGGCAATCTCCGCTCCTGTTGCAATTGGTGCATGCCCAAAAGTCTTTGTCAGTCAAATCATGTGCAACCGCCGTGCGTTTCACGGGAACAGCGCAACAAAGATAGCGTACGATCGTACTCCCATGTCACGAAAGATCGAGTGACACTCCGCTTGCCTTGCGAAAGTCGCAGAGAGCGAGCTCGGCGGATGGACGGACGCTAAATGCGAATTTGTTGCTGTTGCTTGTCGGCGCAGTTGGCGCTGCAGGAAAGCACGTGGTATAAACAACACCAAAGAGCTTCGAGCGACAGCCCATTCGTCGAGCTACGCCGATCCGGTTGGGAGTCCGAGGGTTCGTTCGAGCGCGGAGCTATCTTTGCAAACTTTGGAGTGCCTCTTTCTTGTGCCGGTGGGATATCACTCCCGCGCGCTTCTCTGCACGCCGATGACTCGTGAGCCTTGCTGCAGTGTCCGCTGGGCGTCTCCCCACAGTCGGCGATGGATGCCGGCCGATAGGCTCACATACACAATCAGTACGGAGACATGATGGAGCAGGAACCCGCGAGAAGGCCGCGGCTTAGAGCAGGCGGACGCACGCAACACTAGGGCTGGTCCTTTCGCCTTCGGTCATGCTGCCGAATCGCGATTTACTTTTGCATTCACACTTGACGATGAGCTGATAGGATGTGTGCCTGGCAGCGCGGGTATGCGATGCTGCGAGAAAGCAGTAGCCTCTTCACCCTCTCTTACCATCCGCAGTCGGGCGCCTCAGAAGGTACGCATATCCTACTCGTCGACGCCACAGCCGACTGGAGCCCAACAGCAGTGCCGTCGGAGAGCAAGTGGTCGCGGAAGTGATATAGACTATAGAGGACGCGTGGTGTTGCTTTTGGGGCGTTCGTGCACGCGAGTAATACATGGAGAAGTAGGAAGACTAGCGCTGTGTTTAAGTTGGGGGGGGAGAGAGAGAGGCACGGCCGCCGCCGCACGACGCAGTGACCAAACGGTCGGGATGCATTTGACTTCTCGGGGAGAGACCTTGGCTGGTCAACGCAAAACGCCAAGCGTCGCCCAAGGGTGCGGGCGACAGGGATGCTGATGAGGTTGGCGAGGCTGATGTGACGAGTTGAAGTGCAGGTCGCAGTACAGCACCCGCCCAACCCGGGACGGCAACAACAGCGACGAACAACAAAGGCCGCTCGCGTGCCGCTTTGTCGTCGACAGATTGGAGGTTTGCTGCACGCGCGAGATGCAGCAGGGGCTTCCAAATACCTGCGAACCGCCAGACAAGACTGCGAACAGCAGACCGCAGAGGGGAGACACAAGACGCTGCCGAATGAGAGGGCCTGGTTAGGCGACAAGTCCTCCATCCTTCTCCGGGGCGAGATGCTGTAACGCTGTTTGTCGCTGGGCGCCGAAGGCTGCGTGGGAAAGAAAGAAAAAAACACACGCACGCTGCCGCCGCCGCACACGAGACTCGCACGCGCGCGGACCGTTGAAATGACCGCTCATGGAAGTCGCTTTGATGATGCGCTCCGCGAACAACGGCGCACGATACATCATGATTATTACTGCACTCCTTCAAGGTCATCGTCACGGCACGCACCCCGGTCATCAATCATCAGATTCAGACTCAGGCTCTCGCTCGCTCGCTCCTGCCTTGTCCTGCGCGCGTTGAGCTACGGTGAGACCAGCGGGAGCAGCCTTCGCAGCGGCTGCAATGAAAAGGCGTGCGAGAATATAACAAGTCATCACAGTAGGTTCCAAGGTTACGGAGGTAGCTGGGAGCGATGAACGATGTCCGGGCCCGGTGGCCTATGCGTTGCGTTTCTGCTCGTGCACCTCTTCAAGCACACTACTGCTCCCAAACGCACCAACGCGCAGGCAGATCTGGATGCCCGCCTAGTGGCTCGTCAGCCACGCTACTGCATCCTCTCCACTCGCGTCTCTCCCTCCCTGCGCTGCCGCTAGTGGTTCCAGTCCAGTTCCATTTCCAGTTCCACTTCCACTTCCAGTTCTGCTCCTAGCGACTACCGCTCGCTGGCCGCCCCCCCTCCCTCTGCCTCTCTGGGCCCTACGCTGCGTGCTGTACATATCTATCTCCTTGATTCCTCCACGCGTGGACCGTGGTCCAGCCTCGATCAAGCCATCAGACGCCAGACATACAAGCTTAACAAAGGATCGCCGTTCCCACATCAAAGGACTCCTCTTGCATGCAACCTCACCTCGTGGCCACCTCTTCATTCCCATCTCCACCCTTCTGCACTGCGCCGTCTGCCACGAACGTCTACGGCATCGTCATCGTCATTGGGGATAAGCTGTCGTTGACCCATCGACCTCATCCGTCCATCGTTTCTTGGGCACTATCGTTGCTCAGCTTCGTTGGACGATCTTCTATTGTTCGCTCGCAGCGAGTCGCCAGCTCCATCGCTCCACGACCAGGATTGTGCTCTCTGGAAACCCTCGGGCATCTCTACCTCTCACACGACCGGCCAAACTTGCTGCCCATCGCATATCATCCCTGTAGCACGCGTGTGTAACATTCCCTCTGCACGCCCACACATCCGGGTCTATCAGATCTCGCTAAAGCCTGGTTCCTGGACGACGAGGCACTGCGAGTGCACTTCATACCACTGTAAGCCCAACAACCCAGACCTTGGACTTGGTGCCCCCAGCATTGCACGGTTGTCATCGCTGATACCTCCTAGCCATCTTTCGGATACACTTGCAGACGAGTGCGTGACCTGAAATCTATCCGGCTGGCATTGATCTCACGCCCGAACCGCCACCCTTACAGCCGCCCGCGTTTCTCTTCCGTCTGCTCGGTATCTGGCTTGAGTACAAAGCCTGCTTCTACCCAGCTCTCCGGAACCTGCGACATCACAACGATCGGCGTTGATCTTCACACTACGCATTCACCAAGCGTGCCCTGTCCACACCCCCAGAAGAACACCACTCTGACCGCCCTTCGTGGCTTCCATCTTCTGCCCACCAGGTGACTCCTGGAACGGCGACAAGTATTTCACTGCCGCAGCATATCCTTCTTCCTTCGTTGCGCCCCTCCCCACTCCGCCAGCGGACTCACACCAGCCATTTGGGCCATTCGATCAGTCAACCGCAAACGTGGCTGCAGCAGTAGCGTACGCCCCGTCAATGGTTTCCGGGCCTGACCATATGGGCGCTCCTACCAGCTTTACTGCTCGCAGACCCAACGCTTCACATCTTCCATCGTTTGAATTGCCACCACCACCAGTGAAGTACCCAAACTACTCCCACGTCAGCGCAGCTCAATCGATCCCGACCTCGACAACCCTCACGAGCGTCGGCAATCTCTTGACTCCTCCAAGCAACGCATCCAACGACGGCCTGAGCCCAGGCAGCATACCCAGCACCACGTCTCTCTCCGGTCACGGCGCTGTGCCGCCTTTTGCACCAAGCGCCTGGCAACCCCATTCTGCCGGCTCCACCCCATACGGCTTTCAGTCGGCCAGTAACAGCCAAAGCTATTCCGCAAGGCCTATCTTCTCTCCATCTTTGAACGCCACCGTTCGCGGTACCAGCTCGCCCACTGCAAGTGAGGGCTTACCACCACCACCCTACGAGATGTCGTCCTACTCACAATCGCTGCCCATGTCCGCCCCAAGCTTGCCCGCTCTACCCATCCATCACTCGATGAGCCAAATGATGAACGGTCAGCACACTCCCGTATCTGCGCCTGTCTCGCAGGCTTCACCAGTCAGTGCGCATGATGGATTCTCGCGCCCGCCTCCTACGCCTACAACAAACTACTACTCCCACACATCCTCAACACCACAGCAAGGAAGCTTCTCCTACTCAACCGGACCTTCACCAATCGCACAGAGTCCGATGAGCGCTGGTGGTCCACTGGGCAAGATGTCTCCTGTGCATCAATCTGGTCAGGTGCCTTCGCTACAGTCTCACTCCCAGCAACAGTACTCGCAACACAGGCCATACAATAGCTACCCGATGCCAGTCCTCTCGAACGTCAACAATCCTAATGGTCAACTCGCGCTGGTCGGGCCTGGCATGCCGCACGGCATGATGCCAGCATTCAACAGCGGCCACGCAGCCCAGATGCACGCTATGTACGGCCACCCTCAGCAAGCGAACCCGCAGAATGACAGGCCTTTCCGATGCGATCAGTGCCCTCAGAGCTTCAACCGCAATCACGACCTGAAGAGGCACAAACGCATCCATCTCGCAGTAAAGCCCTTCCCGTGTGGTCACTGTGACAAGAGCTTTTCCCGCAAGGATGCTCTCAAGGTCAGTCAAAAGCAACGATCACCGCGCACTTTCGAGTGACTGAAGCTGACACATTGCACAGAGACACGTCTTGGTCAAGGGCTGCGGTAAAGCGTCGTCGACGACAGAAGTCAAGGAGATCGAGGGCTCGTTGTCCCCGAAGAGCGAGGAGCACAGCCCCGTCATCACCTCTGTGTGATACTCTACTTCTGAAGAAGCGATCTCTTCTCTTCCATTGGATTGATGATACCCGACTTTGTATATTTTACCAGATCATGTTATGACGGAATGGACGGGACGACGCAGGCAGCGGGGAAAAAAATCAGTGTCACCAGGGAGTAATGTGCATGCCGGGCGTTAAGGGACAGGATTCGAGCGTCGAAATGAAGATCCAGGAATTCTTTATTCTTGATTTTGGCCAGGTTTTGGGAAAGGCATATGAGCGTGGCCGTTTGAGGAGTTTAAGCACAGCCGGCGACCCTTGGGAAATATGAGCTGCTAGCAAGCGCTCTTGGTTATGGCTGTATCGAGTACGGGAGCTACGATGGACATCATCGATCATTTGCGACAGAAGAACAAAGCGCAACAGTAGCAACGAAGTGTCACGCATGTACAAAGTGATGATTTGCTTCAAAGGATCGTCATTATTTTTGCCTTCTACTCTCTCTGACTGTCAGGCACGGTTGAAAGATCAGCGCTCATCACAATCGTCGCGTTCGCCAGGATCACGAGTCGGTGTTGCTGGCTCCCGTGAGTTTCTGCCCTAGAGCTCGTAAGGCCTCGCTTTGTGTGCCCTGCCGGTGCTTCTGGCGACCCGCCGGCGGATGAGCATAGCCGGCCGACCGAGCAAGGCCGACATCATACATGACTGCAATGGGGTGACTGTATGTGCGGCGGGAGGATAATGGTGAAGCGGTTGGTGCTACTGCTAGTCGCACGACTCGAGTTCAAAAAGCAGTACGGTGATGAGAAAGGCCAGTGACTCCCGAATGGAAAACGCACTTGCAGGGCCAGTGAGGTACGACAGTGTGCAGTCTGGTCTGTCTTTGCCTGGAGCATAACAAGCTTCTGGAGATCGGAAAAAAGAGGCTAATATGGCCTGCGAGCTTTGCCGCGTTAGTGTCGATGTGCTTGCCAGATTCAGTTCTATCGCCGAGATGCAGACGATCTGGGCTGGAAGATGCCGTCAGGGAGGTCCTGGTACGCGTGAAAGTCTATACTGTATACGCCAAGGGGAGGTTTGGGAGTGTGTGTGTACGTGTGATGTGATGATGAGAAGGGGGGGTTGATCATCGTCGGTACAACGCTTCCGTTGTTTCAGTCGTTGGCGATTCTCTTCTTACCATCACACTTATCTCCGTTGATATCATGACGAGTCGACAGCCAGATATGCCGTGTCGTGCATAGGCTTCTGCAGGGGTATCTTGCTTTGTGCTATTCCGTGCCCCCGGATCGCTGGGTTTCTGCCCAAGGCTAGGGCTTCTCTTCCTCCTCCCGCTGGCGATTTCTCCTTTCTTCCCGCTGGTGGACTGCTGCACGACGACTCCCTCACGACGAATCCGTCGCACAATCTACAAGGCGCTCGCGGCGGTGTTCTGCAGAGTTGCACATAATTCATCAACGGATTGAGATGTGTTGCGAGTACTGCTTCATCTCTCTTTCGCATTCAACTTGCCGTGGATGAGGTGAAGAACGCGACGTGGTGGCCATGCATGCAGCCTCCTTCAATAACGACCTCCGAAGGTATTGGCAGCCATCGCATTGACGAGACGCACCACATCGATATCTTTCTTTCCTTTCGTCCGTCGGAAATATCAGCGCATGGTAAGTCAGTCTCTCATGCTGGAGATCAGATGTAGGGTGAACGGTGAGCGGCGTGGTGTTTTCATTGCTTCATGCTTTCCATTCACGAACGACCGGTGCGGTCAACCATGGCTCCGTGAAATGCATTCCACCACTCCAACAGCCAAAACAAACAGTCCGGGCAACATCCCTTTTCCTCCCCACCAGCTCCTCATTCCTCGAACGCGGCCATTCCCTTGGGTGCTTCATTCCTGCCGTGCCTTCTTTTCCGCCGAATTCAAAGAGAGAGAGAAACTACCAGACATCGGTAGCCGCCTGCTCGAGCCTTTCTGCACACATCTTACGCAGCGGCGGCGGCAATCGTAGAGGTGAATTGCGGTTGCACTGCACAGCGCTGCACTTGTACTTGCCTGCACTTGCTTGGGACGCGGCCAAACAGCCTGCTGCTCCTGTCCTGTCTTTTCCGCGCCGCCACTTCCCATTTCCTGGTCGATAACAGCGCCCCTCCAACATCGCCATCCATCTCGCGCCTGGTATCCGCAGCATCTGCCATCTGCACGCCCGCCTCGACTTCAGGCTCGCTCGCCCGCCTCAACATCTGCTGGTCTGGTCTGCTGTACTGCACCCAGCCGTCCACTCATTCCCAGCTTTCCCCGCGCTTCGACCCATGTCTGGCACTTCCGGCAGCATTCATATTCATTGACGAGAGGCACGCACCCGTCGCGAGCAGTCAAGGACGCTCAGACGCGTTTGTTTGCAGTTGGATACAGGCCACAAGGATCGGCAACACACAGCACAATTACCATTCAGAATCACGTGGCAAAATAAACAAACATACTTGCACAACAGCACATACAACTGCCTGCATGTAGCAGCACCATCCACCGTCCCACCTCAAGTGCTTCCATGGCCGACCGGTATCGCCGCAGCGCCAGTCGCCCACCCACTCAAAGGCAACCGTTAAGTGAGCTCAGGAATGGCATCAACACTCCGCCAGTCGCTCGGCGGCACCAACACACCTCCAAACATGCCAAGGACAGCTCCTCGAACCCATGTCTTCCCCACAATGAGTCCTTGGAGCCCAATGGCACTCTAGCCATTCGTAGCAGCGAACGTGCCGACTCGCCACCGCACAAGCGCGTCTCACAAATCACGAATGATGAACGAGACTCTAAGCGCAACTCCGCAATCTCGACCACATCTACCAATGCCTCTGGAAGAAGACGCAAGACTTTCATTGGTCACTGGCAGCTTGGAAAGACAATCGGCAAAGGAGGATGCTCTCGAGTGCGCGTCGTCCGGCACAAATACAAGGAGGACCAATATGGCGCTGTCAAGATCATCACGAGATCCGTGGCAGAGAACACGCGCGCTCAGAGCCTGGCGAACTTGACCGAAGACTCTCGATATATTTCAGCCGTCACTGCCACGGGTTACAAAGCCATTCCATTCGGTCTGGAGCGAGAAATTGCCGTGATGAAGCTGCTGGAGCATCCCAATATTGTAAAGCTATTCGATGTCTGGGAGAATCGGAACGAACTGTAAGTACCTGCGAAAGGACATCTCGTGTGGACATTGACTGACTCGTTGGCAGATATCTCATTATGGAGTACGTTGATGGTGGCGAGCTATTCCACTACGTTGACGATAGGAAGGGCTTGCCAGAAGATGAGACAGTCTTCATCTTTCGTCAAATCGTCTCTGCCTTGCTCTACTGCCACAGATTGTGCATCTGCCACCGGGATCTAAAGCCGGAGAACATCCTGCTCAATCAGAGGGATCTGACGGTGAAATTGATCGACTTCGGCATGGCTGCACTCCAGCCTGAAGGACGTCTTCTCAGCACGCCCTGTGGCAGTCCTCACTACGCTGCTCCCGAAGTTGTGAGCAGCAAGCCATACGACGGAACTCAGGCTGATGTATGGAGCTGTGGCGTGATTCTCTACGTTATGCTCACCGGAACCACGCCCTACAACTACAGCGAAGACGGCGATATTCGAAGCCTGTTTCGTGACATCGCCAAGGCCAAGTACTATATGCCTCGAGACCTCAGCATGGAAGCTAAAGATCTCATCCGACGCATTTTCGTGCCGGATCCAGGAAAGCGTATTACGATGGACGGTATCTGGGAGCACCCACTGCTCCACAAGTATGACAGACATTTTGGACTTGACGGCGAAGATGGCACAAAGGAGGCGGCTGTCGGTGAGATGCCGAAGCTTGGCCATTGGAAGGTCGCCTGCGTTGACGATATCGACTGGGAGATCTTTGGGAACATGCGTACGCTCTGGCACAGCGAAAAGGAAGACAGCCTGATCGAGAAGCTTTTGAACGACGAGATCAACCAGGAAAAGCTGTTCTATGCTGCGCTTGTCAAACACCAGGGCGAGCACCTCGAGGATTTCGATGGCATGTCCGACACTATGAGCTACTCTGCAAGTGACTACCACCACAGCCGACGTCCGACCCGCCCTCCGCCCATGCCGGCGACGAGATCTCAGTCTCAGTACTCAATCATGAACGATGAGCATTTGCGAGCCAGTCAAAGCTTTGTTGGACCGCCTCCGTCGCTGAGCAGCTACGACCCGTATCGAGCATCGAGGGACCCTATCGTGGACTCGCGTGGCGACTATCTCAACATCGTGGTCCATCGCAACGGTACCACGAGCACTCGTAGGACCAGCACGGCGGAGCGACGCTTGCAACATCCTCACTCTACTCGCATCGAGATGCACAAACAACAGGCTACTAGGAGATCCTCCAACCACTCACAGTCGAGCTTGCCACGATCGGGACGCAGCAGACCATCCATGCCGCGCTCTTCCATGTCACGGCATTCTATGAACAGTTCTTTGTTACCTAGCAGTCCTCCCATAATTGCCAGCATGCGACCATCTGATCTTCACAAGCGTGGTATCAGCTTCGGGCACATCAGGCGTGTCTCCACGACGAGCGCGCTGACATCAGAGAATTCCACAAAGGATTCAACGCCTACGCCTGCGACTCCGAGCTTGCCTGCGCACCTTCGTGAGCGTCAGCGCGTGCTGCACTTGGTCTCCAAGGAGACTCCCACCTCAAGTCCCAGCGTTCCAATGGACCAAGCGATCAGGTCACGCAAGGAGCGGAATTCCACGTTAGAGATGCCCCGGATCAAGGTACGCAGTGCAGAGACGCCCGGCCAGCATATGCGCAGCGAGATACGCAAGCACAGCGCCGAGCTTGAGAAGGCTTGCGAGCAGGCTTTCTTCCGTGATTCTCTGGGCTCGGTCAAGACCACCCGAACATCTCTGACGGATAACCACTCGCCTTATGACACTCCGCCCTCCTCTGTGACATATGTTGCAACACCGACAACAGACTTGCCAGCCAAGCCTGCTTCCCGACCGTTGCCAGATCTTCCCAGCGATACCCCTAATACGTATCTTTCGAGAACCTTGGAGGAGACGCGCAAGAAACTGGAGGCGTACAAAACCAGCGGTGATGACAGTACTGCCAAGTTCGACGAGGTCATGAAGCTACTCGACAACATCATACCAGGCTCAGCTCCCTTGGACAGCAGACGCAACATGACTGTACCCGAGACCATGCGACCAACAGACCACGTTGGTTTCTTACCAGTGATCTCCGAAGAGAGCAACGATCAACGAAGCAGCAGAGATGGTACGAACTGGCAACGCAGTGTTACTGACCCTGTGAGCAAGTCGAGGCACCTTGAAGCTCGCACCGTCCGGATGGTACCGGCTTCATCGCCTGCGCCTGGCTCGGTGGCACCACTGAATGTACGCAAGAGGAGCAATGGCAGTCAAGTGAGCGGGGATGGTGTCCAGAGACGCCCAATTGCGGAGACGAATTCGCATCGCACGCAGGTACAGGCAGATGTTTCGGGTCTTGAATCAATCGACGAAAACAGCACGCTCGACGCGTCAAATGTGCTTCGAAAGAAGCGATCCGGCTGGTTTGGCAAGCTGAAGAAAGAAACGGAGGCTCAGTCGAGAGTGGGAGCTGCTAGCACGCCGCCAACCTTACACAAGCCGAATGATCGGACGGAACATCGCCCATCTGGACCGATGTCCACCAAGCCGGTCACCGACAAGCCTGCCCTACTAGAGCCAGCGAAGAATCGTTTTGGTGGTGGGAAGAAGGGCTTGTCCAGGTGGATAGGACGCATGGGGCGCGAAAAGGGCATTGATGCCTCCACAACGGACGCAGGTAAATCCTTGGCACAGCCTCAAAGCGCATCGACCTTGTCACTGACCAATTCGACAGACACAACCGTGTATAGGGACCAGACCTTGGACTCCCTTTTCTCGTCGGCTTCGCCAGCACCATCAAGCAATGATTTGCCGCCTGCTGCTGGGCCAGAGCGCTCCTGGTTCGCTCGTTTCTTCCACGTCAAGCCAGCGGTACAGATTCTATGCTTGAGCATTCCTCGCGGTCGCGCTCGTCAGGAGTTGGTCATCTTGCTGAAGGAATGGCAACGACACGGAGTACAAGACCTGGAGTACTCCCGCGAGACGAACTGCATTACTGCGCGGGTCGATAAGCAGAACTCTCTGGACATCAAGCCGGTGACCTTCCGCATCGAACTGTTTGTTGTTTTGGACGCAGGCCGCAGAGTTGGAATGTCGATCGCACGCTTCGTCCAAGTCAAGGGGGCTGTCAGCGGATTCAAGAGAGTGATTGAGGTCGTCGACGGAGTAATGAAGACGAGGGACTGGTTGGTCGAAGATGAGGACACGCGGAGAGCATTGTGCGAGGTGGTCGGTGGATGAAGCAGCAAGATGGGGTCTGCGTACACGCCTCGATACAGGCATACTCACACAACCTTCCAGGAAATCTTGGCCGTCATCCTGGACACGACTTCGTTTGGACAACCGAGGCCATCATCGTGCATCAATCAACGCAGTATGCTCCGGCAATGGCATCGTTGGCGATGTCGGTCTTATGAAGTCAATCTTTGCAACGGTTTGCCACGCAGTAAGAAACAGTGTTCATTTGCAGAGAAGCACAGCAGGTTCGCGGATGGATAGGATGTCATACATTGTGCATTCAGAACAGGACAGCGATGATAGTGTATAATGGCATGTAGGCAGATGCAGAGCAAGAGAATGCATGAATGACGGTGATAGTCAGATATAGCAACACCTGGATGTTGCATTTAGCCTGCCTTGTGCTGTGTGTTGACAGTTCGACCGTCGCACGACCCCCTGTTCCTCTGCAGTCACACGTGTGAGGCAGAGGAGCCGATTGGACGAAGCTTGGAAGTCCTGCAAGCAGAAACCATGGTCATGTACTACTGCACGTGTATCTTAGGAGGTATATTCCCGAGACTTCTTCCTCGACATCCCGAAGTGACTTCACCCCAAAGCCTAAGAGCAGTAATGGCACAAGCGACTACGTAGAAGTCAGAACGAGCTAGCGATCGTGACGAAGACGCAAGATGGCGAGTACTCTACTTGAATGTCACCAGTACTGTGGATGATGATCAGGTGAATAAGTGAAGGCGCTCGCTGCTAGTACGAAGTGTAGAGGAGGCTCGAGGTCACCGCACGTATCGAGACCAAGATAGGTATGCGCGACTACTGCATGGCAGGGGCGGCCAGCTCTGCAACTAGACGGCTGCTGCATTACTGCCCGCAGTCGTCGTGGTGAATATGCTTCTTCTTCACAACAATGCTCCACCCTGCATCTACTCGGACCCTCGAACTCTCGACCTTCAAATCATCGCCGGTGTTCGGCTCATCAGACAGTCCTATCTGTCATGGGAACCGACAATGCTGTGACGGCCCTCGAGGCGCCTGCAGAGCAGTATATGCCACCATCAGAGACGAAGCAGGACAGCAGCAGCAAGTGCCGCGAAATCTGCCTCGAGATCAAGCATACATGCACGACCCGCGATGGTCTCATTGGCGACTGTGAGCAAGATCGAGGGGAAGCGCGCATCCGATGATGAGACATTCGCTGATCTTCCCTCCTCCCTTGGTTAGACGACTATGCCTACCTCTTCACCCCGAACATCTGGCCACTCAGTCAAAGATATCGGGACCACACATCGCCCTTCTTCTACCCCGATGATAAAATTCCGCTCTTGCTAATCCTCATCCTCGGCCTTCAGCATGCCTTGACGATGATCTCTGGCATTGTCACGCCAATCCTCTCCATCTCGAGGAGTGCATTCTACCTCGACAATACGCAGACAGAATATCTCATTTCGGCAGCGTTCATTACGAGCGGCATAGCGACCTGCTTACAGATCACCAGAAGTAGAATTGGAGACACGCGTTACTATCTTGGAGCTGGGATCTTAAGCGTCATAGGCCCAACCTTCGACATCATTCCAATGGCCATCAAGTATACTGCACCGCTGTATGCTCGTGGTGTCTGTCCCACAAGTGCAGGCGGCACGAAGCTTCCATGTCCCGAAGCCTACGGCAACTTGATCGGCACTATACTGGTCTGTGTCTGGATTCAGTTCTTAGTTGCTTTCGTCCCGGCTAAGGTGCTAAAGCGAGTCTTTCCTCCAGTGGTCACTGGTAACCTACTCCTAATTCTTGGCATTTATCTCATCAGTACTGCAGCGGAGTCCTGGGGAGGAGGCGCAGCATGTTTAGATGGAGAGGGGGTGTACGCTTTATGTCCCACCACGAAAGCGCCTCGACCTCTACCCTGGGGCGACCCCAAATTCATCGGACTTGGCTTCTCAGTCTTCGCAACCATCATCTTAGTAGAGATTGTCGGCTCTCCCTTGATGAAGAGCGCAAGCATTATATTTGGTCTTGCGGTCGGAAGTGCCATCTCTGGAGCTGCTGGGTATTGGTCAGCCTCCCAGATTCATGAGGCGCCAGCAGTCACCTTTCTCTGGACCACGACGTTCCGTCTGGGCGTAGATGGTGCTCTGGTCTTGCCGCTAATGATTCTCTTTCTTTGCGAGGCACTGGTCTGTATGCCTTCGATTGCAGCCACCTCGGAGATTTCTGGCGTCGAGACCGAAGGCATCAAAGCCAACACCAGGATCCAGGGCGGCATTCTGTGCGATGCGACCGGGAGTCTGATCGCTGGTCTTGGCTTTACGATACCAATGGTCAGCCACGCTGGCAACAATGGGGTGGTTGTAGTCACAAGCAACGCGGTAAGTACTTCCTCCACCGGCGGAGACGAGCGGAGCAGGTACTGACTGCCATCTAGAGCCGGCGGGCTGGCTACTGTGCCTCTGCGATCATAATTCTAATGGGCGTCTTTGGGAAGTTCGGTGCTGTCTTCGCCTCAATGCCTTCGGTCATTCTTGGAGGGATGCAGACCTTTCTGTGAGTGCTCTTCACAGTATATCATAAAGACTTTCAGTTGACAGCTTCGTACAGATATGCGACAATAGCCATCTCTGGCATGAGAATCCTCGCTACCATCGCATGGACTCGTCGAAACAGATTCATCCTCGCCGCATCCTTCGGGCTGGGCTTGCTGGATATCGTCACCCCAGAATGGTTCAGTCAAGTGCTCGCTTACAACGGATCGAACGTCCACCTTTCTGGTTTTATCGAAGGGACCAATCTGCTGATCGAGACGCCTTTCATCCTGACGATGATCGCGGCGGTGATTCTGAACTGCATCATGCCACGAGACAGGATGCAAGTCGCTGAGCCACAGCTATCGATGCACAGGAGTGAGCGGTCGAGTGCAGGTGATGAGCGTGAGATCAAGCAGCCATAGACTAGATGACCAGATCACTCAATGAATGCAAGAATGTGGCTAGGGTTTGCTTTGCCCTCCTGAGCTCCTGGCATTACAAATGTGAGATCCAGCACGCTGACTTTTCGGGTCCGTTTTTCGGGTCCGAAACCAAAGGCGTACATGTAATTGGCCACAAATTCGTTGCCCGGAGTCGGCAAATTAGTAGACAAAGACACCCGTCCCGAGAGGCATGCTGCTTACTTATATCATCGGCATGTGAAGGCGCCGTGGTGAACATCACATGTACGCTCAATTGTTATCCCGGCTCGCTGCTTACTTATTATTCAGTAAGTCATCCGCTACGCCTCACAATCCTGATCACCAAATCCCGAAGCTGAAAGGGACGGGAAAGAACAGCTGCCGTGATACCAATATATACGAGCTGATGACGACCACGAAAAACACCACTGTCTTTCTGATCGTTTTTCTGTCAACATACTCTGCAGCACGATTCGTGTAACACCATCATCAGCACTCTACTTAGAAAACACAGAGAATGGCCGAGACACGCAACATTGTCTTTCTTGGTGCGTCTTACGCCGGGATGGGAGCGATGCATTACTTCGCACGTCATGTGTACCCTCGCCTGCCCAAGGACGATGAGATACAGTACCGCGTCGTTGTCGTCGACCCGAGTGCTAAATGGTATCTTCGACACGCTTCACCTCGCCACATCGTCAGCGAGGAGCTAGTGCCAGAGAGCCAAATTTTCGCCAACACGGCCGACGGCTTAAAGCAGTACGGAGAAGCGTTCTCGTTTGTCCAGGGCGCTGCCACTGCTTGGGACATCCAAGGGAGGACTTTGACGATCAAGAAAGCGGACGGAGCACAGGAGACTTTGCCTTATCATGCGCTTGTCCTGGCCACTGGCACAAAGACGACGTCTCCTCTGTACTCACTCCAGGGCGATCCGCATACGACAAATCAGGAAGCTCTCCGTGCGATTCGGCAGAAGCTATCGCAGGCGAAGCGTGTGGTGATTGCCGGAGGTGGACCAGCTGGCGTGGAGACTGCCGGTGAGATTGGAGAGTTACTCAATGGCACGGCGGGTTGGTTTTCTTCTCGTCCTGCGAATCCAAAGGTGACCGTCACGCTCTACACAAGCTCGGACAAGCTGCTCCCTGTATTACGGCCGTCTGTGGCTAAGCAGGCTGAATCATTCCTCAATCGCGTGGGCGTGGATGTGGTCTACAAAACCAAAATCTCGTCAGCGAACACCACATCTGATGGCAAGACCAATATCGCGCTCGGAGATGGAACCCAGGTGGTTGCAGACGTCTACATTCCCGCGACGGGTCTTTCGCCAATGACCGAGTATGTGCCGAAGCAGCTTCTCGATGACAACGGATATATCAAAGCAGATCCAGAGACCACACGCGTGAAGGGCGCTGGCCCTCGAGTATTTGCGATAGGCGATGTTGCGACATACTCAGACAATTCGATTGTCTCGATGATGGAGAGCATCCCAGTCACCGAGTCGAACCTGAAGCGCGATCTGCTCGCGGCACACCGCGACGTCAACGCGAAACCGCCCGGCTCTGATCGAACATACAAGGCGAACACCGCAGCCACACAACTTGTTCCCATCGGAAGAGGCATGGGCGTAGGAGAGGTTTTCGGATGGTGGGTTCCCAGCTGGTTCGTCTGGTTGATCAAGAGCAAGAGTTTCATGATTGACGAGGCGTCCGTCAAATCGAAACTCATGGGAGAGGATTGGAAGAAGGAGTCGGTCTGGAAGAACGAGCCCATTGTTGCTTAAGTCCTGGAGCTCACATAAAGACAACTTTCGTTGGCGTGGATGAATGCAGAGTTTGAGGGTACAGAAGGAATATTTCAGGTAGGTGTAATGTCTTTGCTGCAATGCGAGCAGCATGTCCGTTGGCCAGGTCCAATGGAGCGCTACCCAATGTCTTGCTAAGTCGGAGGCTGTCGGTGGCCGACCTCGATTTGAGCCAGGTTTGAGTGATGGGCCTTCTAAAGCAAAAGGTATATGCGCAGGCCAGTATCAAAATGCCGGTATTCGGTGAATCATCATGGAATTTCACACTCTTCTTGACGGAAGTGCAAAACGAGAGGTTGGTTGCGAGCAGGTGCCTACTACTGCGAGAGTAACCATCTCTGCTGGGCTGAGTTGAGCAGGCTTGCAAGGTTGGTGGTCTGCGGCTAGTAAGTACATGTGTCTATGCGAGATCATGGCGTTGGTGATCTTTCGTTGTATCTGAAATTTCGCTCAGGATAAGCGTAGTATGGAATCTGCGAACAAATTTTGCGCTCCACAGAACTCCTTCCCTCGCTTATTTCCGTCCGTCGCTGCCAATGTCGTGTTCAAATAAGATTCCAAGTGATGAGGTTATGTTTTGCGGCGCGAGGTTGTACCGTTAGATCCAGGGGACCAAGAGACGACTTCGCAAATAGACGCTCCGTTTCATTCTAAGCTCACGTGATTGCGCGAGCGAAAAGCGTCATCGTTCCCGCTCGTGCGCTACGCCACCATTCACCTCGAACTCATTCACGGTCGTTGGCGACTTTTGGTAGGACGATGCACGAAAGGAGCTTGCTATGTTCCGCAAGCCTCGGGACACCAACAGCTCACCGCATGCTCCCGAACTCCTAGGCAGACCGCCCTCACCAACGCCGCCCGCGAAGACGCCCTTCTCTCTCGCTGTCCCTCCCAGCGTTCCGCCACCGACTATGGCGACCAACACCAGGTCTAGCAAGCCTATCCCGCTACCAACTATAGGTCGTCAGGGAGCTACTGGAGGCGCAAAGAAGACTGCCCTTGCCGCGAAATCGAAGCTCAATGGCGCAGGCAACAGCAGTATTCTAAGCTTCTTCAAGAAGTCTGAGTCCAATGACCATTTCGAGTCAGGGCTGTTCGTCGAGGACGGTCGTCGGCCGGCGAGAGTAGACCACGAATCAGAGAACCAGGATCTCCGGGTTGAGGCAGTACCAAATGGAGGCAACGACGAAGATGCTCGTTACAATGAGTTTGGTGGCCCTGTCAAAAGAAGGAAGAGGAGTCAAGCCGATCACGATGGTGAAAGTGCTCGGACGACATCGCTTGTTGAGGTCACAGAATGTCCCAAGACTGCTGCTCGCAGGACGGGCCCATTCTTGGAGGAATCAGACAGCGAACAGGAGGAAGAGGCGCCAGTAGCTGTCACAGGCAACGAGCAAGTAGACGATACGGAACGTGTGGGAGACGATCTGCGAGATCGGGCGTGTTTGCGGACGAACTCCTCACCGTTTAGAGCACCGCAGCAGAACCAAGACGAAAGCAGAGCCACCCCTAGGCCTCCCCTAATCAAGGAAGAGACAAGTGCTGGACCAGAAATGGACGGTTTCGCCGACTTTGAGGATTTGGGCGACTTCGATGAGGAATTGTTTGAGGAAGGCGACGAGTACATGGAACGAAAGTATATGGAAGAGCAGGAGCTTTTGGAAGCCGAAGATGAGAAGGACTACGATCCGACACCAATGGAAGAAGACAGTAATACACCGACCGTGCCTGTCGATGGGCCCAGCTGTCCGATCTGTTCTCTGAGTCTTACTGGCGTGAACGAGCAAGATGCAGGCGTCCATGTTAACAATTGTCTGGACGGAAACCCATCGCCACTGCCTCAGAAGAAGACATCGCCAATTCCAACTGCCGCCAAGTCCGACAGCGCCGCATCTGTTAGCCAGTACCGTCGACCCGTCCGACCAGCAAAACCCGGTCAGAGCAACCCTTTCACTCTCGGGTCTAGCAGTACAAATGGAGGTTCCGCGTTCAATAAACTCATGTCTGGTCATGCTGAAGACGCGGCTTGGGCTGAAGCAGCAGCATCGGAGCACGCTTCGCGCGGGAAACCCTCATATCAACGCACCTGTCCATTCTACAAGATTCTCCCCGGTCTCTTCATATGTGTAGACGCATTTCGATACGGCGCAGTACAAGGCTGTCAAGCTTACTTCCTCAGCCATTTCCACAGTGACCACTATGTCGGATTGACCTCAACCTGGAATCATGGGCCCATATACTGCTCAAAAGTCACGGGAAACCTCGTTCGGCAGCAGCTGAGAGTGGATTCCAAGTTCGTCGTGCCTCTTGAGTGGGAGGTGCCAACAGAAGTTCCCGGCACCAAAGGGGTCAAAGTTACCATGATTTCCGCGAACCACTGCCCTGGCAGCTCTCTCTTTCTATTTGAAAAGGTCATCGGGAAGAGGCCGAATGGTGAGCCTCGACTGCAAAGAATTCTTCACTGCGGCGACTTCCGAGCTTGCCAGATGCATATACGACATCCGCTGCTTATGCCTGATGTGCAAGACAAAGTAACAGGCAAGACAAAGGAGCAGAAGATCGACGTCTGCTATCTCGACACGACATACCTGAACCCCAAATACGCTTTCCCCAGCCAGGAAGTAGTCATCAAAGCTTGCGCCGATATGTGCGTCTGTCTGAGCAAAGATACACCGGACGAGACCGACGGCTGGGAACAAATGAAACGACAGCGCGCCGGGGAGGGAATGACGAAATTTGTTAGGAAGGAGTCGAGTATCGAGATCAAAGAGGAGCCTGTCGACGAAGACGACATCGACAAAATTAAGCTCGAGAAGAACCCGCATGCCAGCCAACAGATCTTATCGTCTGTTGGCGAGAAGCGAAGTCGAGGTCGACTCCTGGTCGTGGTAGGCACATACAGCATCGGCAAAGAGCGCATTTGTCTGGGAATAGCAAAAGCGCTGAACGCTAAGATTTACGCTCCACCCTCAAAGCAGCGTATCGTGGCCGCACTCGAGGACCCAGAACTCGACAAGCTTATGACTAATGATCCTCGCGCCGCGCAAGTACATATGACGCCGCTTTTCGAAATTCGTGCCGAAACTTTGGAGGACTATCTGAAAGATTTCTACCCACATTTCACACGTGCTGTTGGCTTCAGGCCTAGTGGATGGAATTATCGACCGCCGAACAGCCGGTTTACAGAGAGCCCCTTGGTGCAGACAGTGCTTCATTCGGATAACTGGAAGAGCACTTACAGCATGAAGGAACTGGTGCCGCAGCGAGGTAGCTCAAGTCGTGCGAGCTGCTTTGGGGTACCATATAGCGAACATTCCAGCTTCAGAGAGCTCACCATGTTTTGCTGTGCTCTGCGCATAGACAAAATCATCCCTACGGTCAACGTGGGTTCGGCAAAGAGCCGTGAGAGAATGAAAGCGTGGTGCGAACGATGGGCTGTTGACAGACGGAAAAACGGGCTATACAAGTTCGAAGATGGCAAGTGGTAGCTATGTAGCTTTAACCATAGCGAATATGCCCATTGCATCACGGAAGTGATATATATCCTGATGAGAATGAGACAAGTGAATGCTGATGCAAGCACGTGAAGGCAACACAATATGGGTAAGCGGGGACAGGTCCGCTTCGATCCTATTGGTTGCCACTTCGTCCTACCTCGCGGCTACACGACTTACCTACATGTAAACTATTCATTGCTCCCAAACAAGAATCGACCATCACCATCAGGTTGGTATCCACTTTCTGCTCCTAGATATACTGCTCGAGCAAGCTGATCGACCAGACGAGGAGTGATCACTCGTTCGTCACCTCGCCGAAATGGCGCCTTCCGATATCAGCGCAGCACTCAGCCAGATCCAGAATGGCCCTTCTCAACAGCGTGCTGATGGCTACGACAATGTCTTGCAAAGCATCTTGTCGCAATCCACCGATTTCGAGGAGCTCCTGGTCATATACGTCCAGTCCATTACCTCAGACAACATTGGTGTCATCCAGTCGCGGCCGCTGTTGTCAGCGTTTGTCGACAAATTCCGCAATATCAGTGACAACGATGTCAAGATCAGCGCCGGGTAAGTTCGCAGTTATATTCCATAGAGCCAGACAATTGACCTTGAAACAGCACACAGATAGTCCAGCTCCTGGCACCCTCAGTCGTTTCCTATGAGCAGCAGGACACTGAGCTCAAGTTCATCCTTGCCGATGCCTACGAACAAGACGAGGACTTCGTGAACTCTGCTCAGACCCTTCAGGCAATCACGCTAGAGTCTTCGCAACGCTCTGTCAGCGATGATGAGAAGGCCAAAGTGTGGATGCGCATTTGCCGATGCTACCTCGAAGAGGATGATCCGACAAACGCCCTCACATATCTCAACAAGATCAAACAGGTCATCTACACTGTCACCGATAATGCGACCCGGCTACAATTCCAATTGTCACAAGCTCGTATCAGCGATTCTCAGCGTAATTTTCTTGATGCTTCTGGCGCCTACCTGCAACTCAGCAACGAGACTGTGATCGACGAAGAAGAGAGGCTGCAGGCCTTGTCCGCTGCCATTACATGCGCGGTCCTTGCCCCGGCCGGTCCACAACGTGGCAAACAACTTGCAAAGCTATACAAAGACGAGCGCGCGAGCGATGCACCTGAATTCGGCATTCTCGAGAAGATCTTCCTCGATCGCTTACTGTCGACTCAGGAGGTCGCCACCTTCGCTGCCGGCCTCAAGGAACATCAACTGGCGAAGACGTCTGACGGCAGCACTGTCCTTGACAAGGCTGTACTCGAGCACAACCTGCTAGCAGTCTCTCGCATCTACACGAATATATCATGCCAGAACCTCGGTATCCTGCTGGGCGTCGATGCTGATAAGGTGCGTTAACACTCACATCTTCCATCTCTCCTACTAACAAGCTCAGGCCGAAATGTACGCTTCTACTATGATTGAGAGCAACCGTCTCGCTGGAGCGATTGACCAGATCGCCGGCGTCATCCACTTCAATGCTAAGCAAGGCAGCCATGACAACATCAAGCTTGACCTCCGTGCGTGGGATGCCAACGTCCAGAGTTTGGCTGAGGAAGTAGAGAAGGTGACGACCCTCCTTCAGCGGGAAGAGCCTACTTGGTACGAGCAACAAATTGCGGCCTAGGAACTGGCAAAGATGTCGTTGCACAGCGGCCAGCGTTCTTGGCAGATGAGTGACATATTCAAACTGAGAAGTCTGTTGAGGATTGGAAGGCCCCAGCAGCTAGCTTCGAAGATAAGTACTGATCATACGTATCTCTCGTACCGCATCACGCTGCCTCGCAGAAGCGAGACGATATCGCAGTCGCCTTGAGCGCAACCATTAGTCCTCCCGCAGACCTCTTCAGAGCCCGCCAAAAGTCCCCAAAACTCGCCTCATGCATCCTATAACTTCCTTCCCACACTCTTCCCCATCGAGCATGTCTCTCAGGAATGCCTCGTAGAGCTCCACAAAAGCCCTGCTGTCAATGCCAGCACGCAGTAGGATGAGTCTCGAAATGCCTAGGCTGGTGCCGCTGCCATTCTCGTCGAATGCTATGATGTCTTCGACGACTTGATTTGCGAGTCGAGCGGCCTCTAGGATGGAGACGAGCGGGATGACTCTGCCGCGTCCTCCGGGTCGGGTCTGGTGAAGGGCGGGGTTAATTCCCAGAGTGAAGGCCTGTATGGAAGTGATGGTGCTGTGGAGACGTTGTGCTGAGGTTGGGAAGGGTAGGGCCATTTCTTCTTCTTCTTTGCGTTGTGTTTGAGGGATGTGGTGAGGTGGGAGTTTCTACGACGGTGACTTTTGAGTGTTGATTCGTGAGTATTAGTCCCTTCGAGCATCGAGGCATCGAAACTCATATCACGGTCTTGATGGCATCGTGCTGATAGTGAATGAGATGTCCTGCGACATTGATGGCTGCCTCTACAGCGTCTGAGACCCCTGAGTTAGACGATGCACTAAGCATGTCTTGTGTCATCCTTTGTTGTCTGTGAGCGGTCTGTCGTCCAAGGTTTCCTTGCAGACAAAAGTGTCCCGGTAGGCCGAAAGTGGTCTCAGATCCAACGGAGCGGGTGCCTGTATCCTGACAGTTTAGCAGACATGTCATCCCATACTGATCTCGTGCGAAGGCCCGTGTCAGAGAATGATGGAATGGAATGCTTGTTTATTGTATGCGGTTCCCTCTCTTCGGTACTCATACAAGTACTAGGCACACAAAATCTGCCATGCGTATATACACATCTTGTCCCCTTCCTTGCCCCAACTGCCCAATGGCTACTCGTCTTTCGGAATGTAATTTTGCTGCTGGAATAGGTAACCTTTAATCTTGGAGTGCTTCAATTGCTCCAGATATCTCTCTATACCGCAGTTAGAACGTAGCTCCTGCTGTGAATGCCGATCACGCAGTCCTCTCACCTCTCAAATGTCCGCACTTCTCGAGATGGTTCACGCCCTCTCGGTAGTAGCACTTGCCCATCTCCTCTCGGATCAGACGCGCCATCATGCTCTGAACCCACTGCTCCCGGATGATGGAGTCTTGCGCAGCCTTGAGGGCCTTGTTGTCATCGTAGTTTACGCCGTCGAAGGTGGGAGGCACGGTGGGCTTCGCGGCCTTGAATGATTCGGACTCGGGCGTCGGCATGGCGGGCAGTGGCCAGACACGGCCTGCAGAGGTGTCGTGGGTGGTTGTAAGGGTTGATCGAGTGCTTTGGCTATCGCATGAGCCTGTTGCAGGGAGCCAGCTGTAGTCGAGAAGGCGAGCGTGTGGTGATGGTGGTCGGGTAATGTCGAATGCTGCTGCTGGTATGAAGTTGCAAGCGACCAATCAGCCAGCTCTTGCCTGAGGCTCTTCTGGAGAGCTTGTGGTCGGCCGTCTCCTGCGACTGAACCTCTTCAAGCTCTTGTGCCGTCTGCCACCACTCTCCTTCTCTTTCTCTTTCTCCCGCTCCCGCTGCTCAGCCGTCTCCAGTGCCCTCTGGTCCTCCATTCTCTTGGTCCAGTAGTCCTTGCCATCGTCTGGCATGCCATAGCTCACCTTCCATTGCCATTCATCGAAGCGCACCACCTGGCTCTCGTTGATCTCTTGGAGCAGCCGATTACGCCTGCTTTGGCATGCCGGACACAGCTGGTCCAGTCGTAGAGTCTTGTACGGATGTGCGACGATCTCGCAGCCTGTTGACCACTGGTGTACCGGGTCGAAGGACGCCAGCCGACATTCTATGAGGGCATTTGGCGAGAACGTGCTGTGTCCGCATGTCACGTAGATGAGCCGACGGTGGCAGCACATGGTGTACACGCGACTAGAGTGTCAGGACAGCTCTGTAAACATGCTGTAGACACACTCTACATCATGCGAGCGTTTCTGCTTCGGTGCGCTCTTTGTTTACTGGCAAATCTGCCATTCTTTGTTACATCTTACTCGGCCTCTGCCTCTAACACTTTTTACAACTTCTATATGCACAGCGGCGCACTTGGTCAAACACAATTACTGCTTAGCCGTCGTCTATCGAATGACAGCTTCCTTCTCGTCCTGCGGCACGGCAAGGCTCTGCCGTCTGTCTTGCCAGACCTCAGTACCCATCTTGCTTGTGTCAAAGCCATTCGCTTCCAGGTACTCTCTGAACTTGAAATCCTCCTGTTCGATTGTGTCCTGGTTGATAGTCGGCAGAAACCATACCAGGACTGCGCTCAGGAAGCACAGGCTTGAAGCGACGTAGAATGGATACTGACCACCCCTTACCGTATCCTTTCCGCCACCAGCAGCCTCGATGGACGGAAATACATACCCTCCCACGAAAGCACCTATAACAGAGGTCAGCGCATGTTTTGATTCTAGATTCACAGGACATACCGATCTTGCCAGAAGCTGCAGCAATAGCATAATATTGTCCGCGAATACCCGTGGCGCACGTCTTGGACGCAACAAGGCCTATATTGTCTCCGGGTCCCATTTCTCCGAGGGCGAGGAATAGCCCATAGACCACGACAAACCCAGCGATGTTCTGCGGCATCTTGAGGTACTCGTAACAGCCGCTCATAATGAAGCCCAAACATCCTTGGCAAGCAACGAAAACACCTAACGCTCGTCGAGGCCCCATCCAATCAGATGTAAACGATCCAAGGAGAGCCCCTGGGAGGTAGAATGAATTTACCAGAGCAGACCATCCGAAGGTTTGCCAAAGAGCGGCATTAGGCTGTATCGCAGAGATCCAAGCAGAGGAATATATTGAGAATGGATATGTGAGGAAGTCATAGATGAACCTGATGTGCACACAGAATCAGCACTTATTGGAACGCGTATTGAGCGGGAGTCATTACCAAATGGCCGAGACCAAGAGCAATCGGGGACCATAAAACTTCAGTGCTAGCCAGTAGGGCGTCTTGACTTGCTTGAAGCTCTCACGAGAGAAAGACTCGGGCTCCTGGAGTCTGATGCGAAGATACATCAATGACAATGGCGGGATGACTCCGAGCCCGAGTGACAGCCTCCAGACCAGGCCAAGGTTGTTGGGAGCAATGCGAGTAATGACCATAGGTACGAGAGTGCCGACGACAAATCCGAAGTCAATCTGAGTGTTGGTAAAGAGGCAGAACCAGCGATTCCTGTGGCCAGCCTTGAGCTCGCCAGTCGACTCTGCGCATCCGACGGAGCCAGCAGGATATTCGCCGCTACGAAACACTCAATTTCGGCTTTCAGGAAAGAGCACGTCTAACATACCCGATGCCAATCCCTAACAGAAATCGATAGGCTGTGAGCGCGGCGAGGAGGCCGCCTAGCGTGCCACCAGCGCCATAGGAGCCTGCACCAAGTGCTGCGAACACAAACTAACAACGAAGGACAAGAGGTAAGCAGGTGTTGTAGACATTGGGTGGCTCTTTGCCTTTGCCATGCATACGAGGATAACAGTAGAGATCAACAGACTCCACTTCCGCGACCAATGGTCACTGGTGTACCCGAAGACTAATTGGCCAACGACAGTCCCAGCAAAGGCAATGGATGTGACATTCTGGGCCGCGGAGCTATTGTCGTAGCGGTCGCCATAAATGGTTGAGAGGATCGTGTTGACGGGACCGATAACAGACTGTAGATAGCCGTCCGAGAACAATCCAGCGCCGCAGGCAATCGTGGGCCAGGACCGCTCCCAGCGAGATTTTTCTCGATTCTCCAGTGGTGGAATGTCGCTGGTTTCTGTGTCGCGCGGGACGTCTCCAGACGAGGACTTGTTGGTGGTCGCCATGATATTCTTGTCGTCCATGCTGCCGGCTCGATGCAGTTGTCGTGCGGACGATAGAAGTAAGCCAGATGAATGGCGGAACAGAAAACGGGACAGACGAGATGAGGTGAAGCCAGGGTACTTAGATATCCGCGCTTCAGCTGCCCACGCCGCATAGAGTAGGAACAACCCAACGTGCCCACGCGCAAGCGAATCCAACGGCAAGAGCGGCGCTCCTAGCGTGGTGGTGGTGCCCCAGGGCCGCAGGCGAGGTTGATATCACTATCTTTCACAATCCTGGTTATGATCGCCAAGCCAGAATGCTTTGATGGAAGATAAGGCGAGACTCATGGCGGTCGCTTGACTCCACTTCTCGTCCATCATCTGCATCTCTATGCTACAACATACAGGAGCCGCAACATTACTTTGGTCAGGTGTCGCGTGCTCTTCTCTGACGTCTACAGATCTAAGTTCTTGCTAAAAGGCCGCAAAAAGGCTTGTCCGAAGCTTGTTTTGGGCGGGCAAAGTCTGCTGTGCCGCGTGTCGACCTACCACCACTGTCGCAACACACCATCAACGACATTCCGTATCGACACATGCCATTGCATCGCCTGCCTACTAGAGTGGTTCCAGCAGCTGGAGGGAACAGGTAGAAAGGTCCTCGACACGCACACGTCAGTCGCAAAGGGAAAGCTTGACCTTAACACCAGGACGCCAACATCTGGTACAATCCGCTTCGTCAGACATTGCAGCGCAACATGGAGGCTATCGACGATGTAAGAGCATCTTGACAGAGTAATGAAGAGCCTCGCTCCTGCCAGACTCAGAAAGTTTCCGTTCATCGAGGCGTATTGAAAAGCGGCAACCATTTCAGCATGACAACGAGATCAGGATGCCGATCCTTCGCGGTCGCTGAATGGCTATCTGGTCTGCCAGCTCCATTGTCCATTTTGATGGGGGAGAACTCTGTGACTGTGCGTGCGGCTCGCGAAGCTTATGGCCTAGGTCTTTTCGCGACGCAGTGCATCCCACAATTTGGCCAGATACTTGTGGACTCGCCTATGGTGACCATGAAACCCGGGGATGACCTGCCCGAGCTGTATCTCAATTTCAAAAATCTGTCGTCGCTGGATCAGGCAAAGTACCTTGCCTTGAGTCATCAGAGAGACCCAAATCGCGAAGCTTTGTTGAAGGACAAATTGCTCCAGCGCGGGTTTGAGAGGGCCGAGCTAGAAGAATTGGCACAGGTTGCAAATGTGATGCAGACTAATGCCTTTAACGTTGATTTGGCGGATGGTCTGGGGTCAAACCATCGAGCTCTATTTCCAAACATCGCCAGGATCAATCATTCATGCGCTCCCAACGCACATGTCTGTTTCTATCCACCTAAAAGCTCGGAACTGAAAGGTTTCATGGTCGTTCACGCTCTGAAGCAGATTCCGCCAGGCGAAGAGATCTTAATCTCATACTTCAGTATCCTTTTGCCTAGAGATGAACGTCAACAAAAGGCGCTGAAGTGGGGTTTCGAATGCAGATGCTCTGTGTGCACAGGACCACAATACATGGAAAATGTTCGGGCATCGGTGAGAAGGTTTTCGGCCCAGCAAGTGCAGCTCTCGCAGCATATAAGAATCACTATCAAGCAGATCAGAGCTTTAGTCCAAGAAGGAGAAGCACTTGCCACGTTGATCGAAGACAAGCCTGAGCTTTTCCCGGCCCTCCCAGAACTGCTCGATGGCCTCGGAATGCTACAGGCCAAAGCGCTCGCCTTGCAGAAACGCGACAATGAACGAGAGGCGGTCATCGCAGCTATTGGGGAGTCTACGCTGTGGGAAGCAAAAATCACCGGACACGAAAGTCCTGCAGTTGCCAAACGTCTGAAGAAGTTGAGGCAGTTCGCATTCAGGCAAGATGGCACGACAATCCCGAACGTTGTGCGAAGCGACGGGGGCTATGCGCTTACATGGACAACATAGCCGTGACCTTCATGTGTACTGTGTGCTGCGCACGTTGAAGCAATCGAACAATCTAGAGTGCCATTTGTGCCCCGCACATAGATAGTGTGGGTTCTGAGAGAGGCCACAGCCGAAGTGATTAATGTTGGTTGTCGTGAATGCAGGATCAGAACCCGGAGATGAGCATTTTGTAGATCATAGTGTTCAGGCTATTCTCCAAGGTTGTTGTATAAAGATTATTCAATGCAAATCACTTGCATGACAAAGAAATCCAATGTCACGTGCGCTCGCTGGCTTGGTACCTTGTAGAATACTTCAATCATGTACCTTGATCTTCAATTCCACCACGCCCACCACAACATTCGCTGACCCTGCCTCAAACGCTTACGCTTTCCCTCCCAAGTTTCCTGCATGCTTGCGTAAAGTCGTCGTGTAACTGCTCGAAGCGGTCGGCTCCAGTTCTACGTCACTTCAGAGCTCACCTCATCACCAACCACTTGCGTGCGGCCGGAGCTACCAACTACCGTCCTTACCTCTGTAGCCACCACCACTACTTTCCTACCGTTATCCTCCATCTCCCATCCGCCCACCAAGTCGGCCAAGCCTTTGCCCAACGCCGACGCCCTCTCACCGCAAGCACCGCCGACGAGACAGCGAGAGGGCCGCGCTCGTTCGAATCAGGGCACGAGTCAAAGAGAAGAATCTCGTCCAAGGCTGCCGCAGCATAGAGAGACCTCCGCCTGCGCCTGCAGCACTTGGGAAGATGGTTGATGCCGCAGAAGGCTCGCCCCAGCCGACCTGGAAGTTTACACAGTAAGTCTCCCATCTCTCGCCCCGCAGGCATCTGGTCGTAGACCCTTCCTGTCCAGGCCAGACAGTGTGATTCCAAGACGACAGCGGCCGGAAGGCTCACGAGGAGTTGTTCACCGCCCAGCCATCACATCGTATTGCTAGCACAGAATGTTTACGACCTGTCGAGCCCGGTTGGCGGACACTAAAAACCATATTCGAGAGGATAATGCAAAGACGAGGCTCTTGCAGGAGGGCGAAAGAGATGGGGATACGGACATGGATGTGGCGCCTACAGAAGAGACGTCGAGCCGGCAACGAGAGACGAACGCTCTAGATGTCTCCGTGGCTGAAGATCTGTCTCGCATACGCTCGCTTCGCATCGACGAATCCTCGTCTTCTTCCTCAGAGGATGAGGACGATCTGTCGCAGCGCAAATCCTGGCACCTTACTCCGTTCCGTCAATTTTTCATCCATGCCGCCTCGCTTGTTTCAACGCAATGCAAGAAATCTACTGACTGAGCATTGCGCAGGTGCTTTGGTGATAAAGGCGATGTCGAGGACATCACAGAGGCCGACATAATATCGACAGTCGAGTTCGATCAGACTGGAAACTACCTCGCTACCGGTGACAAGGGCGGTAGAGTGGTCCTCTTTGAGCGCAACGAGACCAAGAAAACCTGCGAATACAAGTTCCACACCGAGTTCCAGTCCCATGAGCCAGAGTTCGACTACCTCAAATCGCTTGAGATAGAAGAAAAGATCAACAAGATCAAATGGTGTCGTCGACAGAATGCCTCGCACTATCTGCTCTCCACCAACGACAAGACGATCAAACTCTGGAAGGTCTTCGAGAAATCGCTCAAAGTCGTCGCTGAGAACAATCTCTCCTCGGAGCTCACACCGGCTGGTACAGGAGGCGCCAATGGTGGTGGTCCAGTGCGGTACCCAAATCAGCACTTTCGAAGCGTAGCCGATTTGAAGTTTCCTCGCATGACCCACCATGACACCGTGGTCGCGGCGGTGCCCCGAAGAGTATACGCCAATGCTCATGCGTATCACATCAACAGCATTTCCGTGAACAGCGATGGCGAAACGTTCATTAGTTCCGATGATCTTCGGATAAATCTCTGGAATTTGAACATTCAAGACCAAAGCTTTAACATCGTCGACATCAAGCCAGCCAATATGGAAGAATTGACCGAAGTCATCACTGCCGCTGAGTTCCACCCGACGAGTTGCAACTGGTTCATGTATGCGTCGAGCAAGGGCACAATCAAGCTTGCAGATATGCGACAAAAGGCGCTATGCGATGAGCACGCGAAACGTGAGTTGCTTGTCTGATAGCTCTTCTAGCAACCGTCTAACCTTTGTTACAGAATTTGAGCAAGAGGAAGATCCCTCCTCGCGCTCATTCTTCTCCGAGATCATCTCTTCCATTTCAGACGTTCGATTCTCCCACGATGGCCGGTACATCCTTTCAAGAGACTACCTTACTGTCAAGATTTGGGACGTCAACATGGAGCGGCAGCCAGTAAAGACGATCCCGATTCACGAGCATCTTCGACCCCGGTTGTGCGACACTTATGAGAATGACAGCATTTTCGACAAGTTCGAGGTCGTCTTCTCTGGAGATGCAAAGAATGTCATGACTGGGTCCTATAATAACAATTTCATGATCTATCCATCAGAGGAGGGCAAAGATACCGAGGTTGTACTCCAAGCTGATAAGAGTGCCTTCAAGGCCAAGAAGGTCGGAATCCCGACGCCGATGAACAATGCAAGTAGCCCGGGCGCGAAGGACGGCAAGAAGACCAGCAGAGCGAACAGCCCGGCCGGCGGCGCGCAGAGGATGAGGAAAGAAACTGATGCGGACCAGATCGACTTCAACAAGAAGATCTTGCACATGAGCTGGCATCCACAAGAGGACAGTATCGCCATTGCGGCGACCAACAACGTAAGTCATATCTCCGACCTAAGTACTGGCAGAGAAGTACAGAACAAGCTAACACGAGTGTAGCTTTTTGTGTTTTCCGCATTGTAAGCAATCGCAAGGTCTAGGCGAGGCCATGAATCGAGGAAGGGACGAGACAGGTGTTCCAGCAGACGCAATCTTGGAAGTCAGGAGGCCTAAGCCTACCAGACGCGCTGTTGGAGGCGTAACTTGAAGAAGGGGTCCCGTCAGGCAAGACTTACACCTGACTGAAGTGCTAGAACTGGGCGGAAAGGTCAAGATCGGTAGTTGCGAAGATATGCAGCTGCAGAAATGAGAAATGAGCAAACTGCCGATGATTTCATATCCACTCATTGACAATATGTACAGGGCGACGACAGGGACATTGTTTACGGTCAGGCATTGCGACGTTTGTTTCCAAGATGACATCCACCTGCTCACAAACGCGACTTTTGCCAGTATCGACGAGCTTCCCAGAAAGAACTGGGAGTACCTGATCCTTGAGGACTCTTGTGAAGGGCAAGTCCCTTATGACCCAACGTTTGCGAGCACTTGTCTCAAACGCACAGCGAACAGAGTTGCGAGGCTTTTCCCTCCGACAAGCATGTTTCCGGTCTACCAAGAACAACTAAACTTTTTTCCATTTCCAGCAATCCCTAAACATTCTTCGACGACCTGCCGTCCTGGCAAGCTGAGCAGACTCTTCCGGATTCTCTGCAGCTACCGCGTCGACTGCCTCTGCAGCCTGACCTTTCAATCGAGCAATCTCGTCGACTTCGCCTATCTTCCACCCTCTGAGGAACAAAAGGCTGATAGCCGCCGCGACGTACATGAAGCCGACGAAGAGCTGTGTGCCGATGTAAGAGCCTGTCCCACCCACGATCTCGAGGGCGATCTGATGTCTGTCAGTTGAAGATTTCGAACTCTATAGTTTTACATTGTTACGTACCGGCTCGCTGAATATAGTGGGTAGAGCGATGACCAGCCAGATGAGATTGAGCGCTGAAGGCACCAGTCTCATCCCTGTTACCTCAGCAGCCACGGGCGCAATTGTGGCCCAGAATGTGCCTGCCACTGACCCTCCAACGAGTGCGAAGAGAATCAAGACGCCGTAGCTTTTGGCTGGGATCCAGATTGCGAATGTAAAGACGGCACATGACAAAGTCATCATTGCGGCCATATTGATTCTGCCAATTGTATCACTGAAATATCCTATGGGAGGACGTCCCAAGCCTTGCCCCAGATTCAACAGCGCGGACACCGTGGACGCCTGCGAGGCACCAAGACCGATGGCATTGGCGTAATTCGCAAGCGAGAATATCAGGACGACATATCCCAGCATGCTGAAGAATCCGTATGCGCAGAGCAGAAGATACTCCGTCCGCGCGAACAGCTTGGCTTCAAAGGCCGAATATGAGCTCCCGATGATCTTGTTGCGGTCTCGTAGGAGCAGAGTGCACACGCTGTTGACGCCAAACGCCAAGATCCCCAGAGTCCGAAATGTCCACGCCAAACCGATGGACTTCAACATGGCGCCAGCTGCGAGGGAGTATACTAGACCGCCGAGACCCGAGCCAGCAGCGCCAATACCGTTTGCCAACGAGCGCCGGGTAGTGAACCACTGTGGGATGATTCCCACCGAGGCTACGAAGAGCATTCCCATACCAAGACCGAAACAGACTCCCTGGGAAAGAAAGAGCTGCCATGTCTTGTCCGCAAATGAAGCGGCAATGAGACTTCCGGACTCCAGGACAATGCCGATGGATAACGTCATCTTCGTCCCGAAGTAGCGGGTGGTCAAGGTAGCGACAGGTGAAATCAGCATGGCAGTCCCAATCGATAGTCCTCCAATAAAGGCAAAATCTAGGGAGGTAGCTCCTGGAAAGGTATTGGTTCGTAGGTAGTAGGCTAGGAAGACACCGTAGCTCGAGTTCAGACCCCAGGTATGGGCATTGATCAGAGCACAACAGGCGGTGCAAACCCATCCATAGCCTCCATTGGGCTGTGGCGGCGTGTTAACATTTGCTGGCTGCTGGGCTTGTTTCTCTTGGTCTGTCAGTTGATGAGAACCGTGTGGCGAGTTGCTGTTTTCTGATTCTGCTCTCTTATCGGACAAGGCAGTTATGCCGGTCTCCTTGTTGTGGAGGTCATTCTCTTGCAATGAACGCGGTCTTGACATTTGGCCTGGCTTGCTTGAAGAGACAGTGTCTTGTGGATAGAATCGGGTAATAGGGGATGGTCACAGCGGCCGTGGAAGCAAGTCAGCCAGGTCCATAAACGACGGTAATGGGGCTCAATGCTCGGGGAAATGGCGAGAAACAGTATCCGACAACATCTGCTGATGAAGTCGTCGAGTGTGATATGAGGAGTGTTCATTGCTGCTACCACGACACGCTCGTGACGCCATACGCCAGAAATGGGAGCGATGTGTCGAGTTAATGCTGCCGTTCTGCCGTTGTGAAGTGACTTTTGCTCGGCCGAATTTCGGGGGGCCTGCCGCTCTTCTGTGCTTCCAGCGTGTTCTTGTAACTTGCTTGTAGTAACTGTGCATTCGACATTCATTCCGCCGTTATGCGGCCAACATACCGCACCGCACTGCCTCCGTGGCAGCGGTCGCTTCATTCGACGACAGTCAAGACGCCTCCAAAGCCTGGCCCGTACCGAACGTCCCTACCGCCAGATCCGGCACCACCAGCACCGCCTCCGCTGCCCAAGATGACTCTTCTGTCATACCTTTGGCCATTCGGGCCTTCGTCCCAAGCTGCCGCTGCAATCGAGCATCCAGATCCAAGGCGAGGCGCAGAAGCGGCCAAGACCGTCGTCAAGGAAGGAAGACTTCATCCGCGCTACAAAGCAGCCTCTCGCGCTTACACAAGCATCATGGTCGGCATACCTCTGATCATCGTCTTGTCATACGAGCTATTCAACAGGCGATTCGATTTCAAGCAGAAGAAGGAGCCACCCACTGTGAAAAGATCGCCAATAGCGGAAGATGAATGATTTGTAGTATAATACTCGTTATGCTTTGGAACCATCACCGCACCCACAGACGCCAAGCTGGAACGCTCGCAGATTCCAACGCATGTCTCTACGCCAATAACGCTACCAGGCAGAGTGGCCACCATCGATTCGCAAATCAGCACCAGTCATGAAACTGGACGCGTCACTGATCAAGTACACTGCGGCACCGCGATATTCTTCTGGCTTGCTCAGTTTGCCCAGCATGTTCTGTGTGGGCCAATCCCGACGTCTTTCTGGATACTGCTCGAAAAGTGCTTCCACCATAGCCGTGACGATGTAGCCGGGGGAGATCGTGTTGACGCGGATCCCGTAAGAGCCCCATTCGGATGCGAGGTTTCGTGCAAGCTGCACTACGCCCGCTTTGGAGGCATTGTATGCTGGACAGATCAAGCCCTGGAAACAACCTTGTCAGCTTGGCAATGCCATTGTTGAAGGTCGAGCTTACTCTGTTGGCAACGGTAGCACTCATCGAGGCGATCATGGCGATACTACCGCCTCGACCGTGTTTGATCATTTCCTTTGCAACGGCTTGGGCGGTCATGAAAACCCCCGTGATGTTCACTTCAAACATCGTCTGGTACCCGATGCCAATCAGTAAACGTCCCAATCCTCGCTGTCGACTCGACTCACGTTCGCGTCCTTGGCTGTGTACTCCAAAGCTGGCGTCTCTTGCTGGATCCCTGCCGCTGCGATTAGGCCATCGAGCTTTCCTTGCGCATCTGAGATGCTGCGAACAATCTCGTTGAGTTGTGGAACGTCTCGGACATCGATCTGGCGGTAGTGTAGTGTCGTCCCTAGAACGGGTGAGCCGCTGCTACAGCCGTCTACATGAGTGTCGACATACCAAGCTCGTCAGCAGCTCGCTTTTGAACACGATAGAAGTCGGGACTCGGCTCTGGCAGCCTGTCCAGGGCATACACAGTCGCGCCAGCCTCCAATAAAGCTTCGGCTTGTACAAGACCTAGACCTCGAGCAGCACCCGTGACGAGAACAACCTTGTCCTACTGGATGCGTGAGCAGGTGCGGGGATCCTCTGGACTGCGGCAACTCACATTGAGATTGAACTCCGGCAAACGTTTCGTGGTTCCCAAGTATGAGCCTGATTTGAAGTTATCCTTGAGTGCCGCAGCTTCTTCTCGTGGTGCGTCTGGTGGACCACGGCCAACGACAGGTGCGTTTCCCTGAGGCGGATCATGGACATCGTGTTTTCTGCGGGCTTGGAGAAGGGGTCTGGCTCTAGAGGCAATGCATGTCATCCGAAAAGCTTTCGGAGCTGTTCGGAGAAGTGAGGCCATTGTGCCTGTCAAGGGAAACGTCGCGCAGGGGAAGCGCTCTTACAATGCCTGTGAGAGTGGCGAGCAGATACGATAATACACAGCTGTCGATCTCGGTATGGAGGAGGGCAAGGCGAAGGAGCTACAGAAAAGATGCAGAGATCCGGAACGAATGGATCTCGTGAGCTTTAAGGACTCTCGGGCAACAACGATTTTCGGCCGTCTCAGTGACACATTGGATTCAATCTTCGCGAACCACGCTGCCAATTGAAGAAAGTCAGGCGTGTCAGGCGTGATTGGCGCGTGTCAACCCCACAAATCTGCTACCCCAGAGCCTCCATGCCGCTTGTGCAGCTTCGTCAGAGGCTCAAGAATACTCCACAACCCCGCCGGCCTCCTGTTTTTGGCTTCCCGCTGCATAGGATTCCCTCTTCCTATTATTCCGTCTCGAGAGTTTTGGCAACTGCCGGCAATGCATGTCCACTCTCGTGAGCGGTGGAGACGGAGGGGCATTGCGCGTGACGGGAGTGGAGAGTGGATGCGTTGGTATTGCTTATCTGATATGAGTAGCTGTCCAACCGCTACACAAGAACAACAAACAATTTCAATACGAAAGCACTGCCCGAATCCACAGCTTACTCACTTATTCGATCACAATGTAAAGGCCAATCGCTGCAAAATGATCAGTATCACGCGTAGCATGTGAACGAAAACACTTACGACACGGATTGTAGTCCTGGAAATAGTCTAGCATCGAGTTTCCAGAGGTGTGCAGCCACAGTGTGGTCACGGTGTTGTCCGGGCATGGCCACGATGCAATATCGTATACATTGCCAGGGGCAAGCTTGAAGCTTCCTAGGTCCTTCACAACCTGCGGTGAAGTAGCAAAGGTCGTCGACTCTGTCGCTGGACTACTAAGGAAAGCAAAGTCGAAAGTACCATCACCGCCGTAGGTGTACGCGGACGTCTCGAGCTGCGACTGTTTCGGGAAGAGGAAACGCGCTCTGCAGGTCTTGCCCTTGGCCGTGGTTGGAGTGTCGAAGTTGAAAATGGAAGAGACCGTGCCGTGTGCGCTGCCGTTGTAAGAGGTACCGAAGCAGGTTTTGGGCATGCTGGAATCGATGGGGATGATCAGATGGGGGTATTCGAAGGTGGTTGGGAGATCTGCTGGGCATTTTGAAGGTGGTGGCGATGGGGCGATGGGCGCGCTTGCTTTGCAGTCATCGGCTACGAGAGTGAGAGGAACGCATTTCGGTTCGCCCTTGAGACTTCTTGGACCAGGTCAGTAGATGGAGTGAAGATTCCACTCTCTCCCATGCAAGCGACTCACTTGTCGTAGATGTTATAGCCGCCTTGATCGCCCGTGGGACATGTGAAGAATGCAGTGCTAGCGTCGTGGGCCAAAGTGCCATCAGAGCCGACGGAGAAACTTGGCGTCGGCGTTGCTCCAGCATCGCATTGCCACTGTCCAGTCGGAGGAGTCAAGATGCAACCTCGTCCTTTGGAGTCGACGAGGCCGCCGTCACCATTGAGACAATACTGGCCCGGCACAGAGCTGCTCCCTCCAAGTCGATTCTGGCCGTCGTCAAGTTGGGTGACGTCTCCTCCGGGACCTCCATTGCCTGTCAGATGGAAACAGCTTCATTGTTTCGGTCAGCATTCTAACATACCACACGGAAAAGCCATTCGGGACCTCACCAGCCTGTGTCTCTCTTCCTGAAGATCTCTGCTGCCGTCTCCACGAAAGCCTCCTGATCCTCGGATTCGATCGCACGGCCGCGCTTCACTGCAGCAGGGGCAGTGACAACCACTGGATCTGCAGTCACAGTGACCGCCGCTGCCGTTGCCACGATAGCACCCAGTCTCTCGTACTCAATTACGAGACCTCTTTCGACTACGACGGGGGCGTGATCGACGACAGTCGCCTGGGTCAACGCGGTCAGAGCCGCAATCGTAAAAACAAAATTCATATCGCCCACTGGGATGCACGATAATTCTGATTCAATCGAGCGAGACTATCAGCAGTAGAGATGCTTTATATTTTCACGCGCAAGTCTTGCATCTTCGATGCGCTAAAGCTCGTTGCTGCTCCGTCCTGTTGTACTGGAATGAACATCGCGACCTCCAATCTCGTGTTGTCTCCATGCCAAAAATGGACTTGGCAGCCGTCTTTCCTTTCGGGACACGCAATTGATGAGGTATCGGTTGTCGCAGCGACTGACCTGGTTGGGCAATGAATGGATGAGCAAGCGATGACATCGTTTGTTGACCCCACGAGCTTCTGTCTCAGAATGCGTATGCCATAACGCAGAGCTGGTAGATGAAAGATGCTCTTCTTCTGCATTCCTTTGCGTTTCACGCTGAAAGGACCGACCACTTCTAACTTCACTTTTTGCAAAAGACTATGTTGGAGAGTGGGTGAAGATGTGTATCGTCTCGTTCTCCAGTCTTCTGATCTGCAGCACTTGTCGTCGTTGGATTATGCCAATGCTAGACCAGAAGCTTTGATGTCTCTGCCTCTGACCGGCGTTTTTCGCAACCTCTCTTACTACTGTGGGAGAGAGAAATGGATGTGCAAGACAGCATTCTTGTTCCTGAGATCCTTCAGGCTAGAAGATAGCGTCGTACATAATTCCAGTCCAACCATCAGAGTGTCGGAAGCAACCGGATCCTGCGTCACTTCTCTGGACTTATTATCGACCGTCGTGCCGCGCAACCGCGTTGAACTTCTTCTGTGGTATTAGGCAACGGTATGGCTCTGCTCGCAGGAGTGTTTCTTCATATCTCCTGAAGTTGATAGGGTGAGTGATCCCAAGACCGTTCCGACGCAACGAATCCCAGTCCTCGAAAACCAGAAAGCCACGATGACCTGGGAACTTGCAGAGCAGTATAGCCATAGACACTTGATCGTAAGTGATATCCACTCAATTCATTCTCAAGGAAAAATGCGCAAATCCCTCTCCTCTCATCGACTGAACGACTCTTATTACAGGTGCAGCCATCGGATCTGCGGCTGAATCCTCCGGAATCGTACTTTTTCATCCAGGATGGCTTGATCATTTCCTGCGGAGTCCTGTACTCCATGTGTTACCTGTTCTACATGGTGCGAACGTTCCGGGACAAGACACTCGCAGGCCCGGTCGAGCTTCTGTGAGTTCCCAAAACACCCAGGAACCAGAATGCCATATCATCTCTCGCTGACCAGAAGAGAATGACAGATTTGGAAACTTGGCGTACGAAATCTACTTCGCCTTCGTGACGACTTCGACGACATTCGAAAGAATGTGCTTCCTTGCATGGTTCGCTCTCGATATCAGCTTCGTGACCGTGGCCGTCATGTCCGCGGTCCGTGCAGAGCAGAGGCAGGCCGTCACCATCAGACTTTTCGTGGCTACAGTTCTAGGCGTGGCCTTCTTGCACCTCCTCTGTCGACTGTTTCCAGACGAGCGCGAGCAGGTTACGGCGTACTGGACGGGGATTCTGTTACAGTTGCCGATCGGTTGGACGTCCGTGTACTTGCTTTTACAACGAGGAGACGCCAAAGGACAGTCGCTTGAGATCTGGTAAGCCGAGACATTGTGCGTTGAGTTGATGTGGTACTGATTCGTAGCGGTCAGGGTGACGAGGTTTCTCGGATGCATTAATGCATATGCAGTGTTCTTCTGGCGCTATTTGAATGTCCCAAGCAATTGGTCGTACGTTGGGTCCGCGTGGTCGATTGCAATCATTGTCGTTACAATCCTGCCAGAACTGGTATATCCTTTCATATACATTCGCGTTCACATGAGCCAGAAGTCAAAGATGGCATAAGGATAGACATCGACAGAATGGAGATAGCGGCCGTCTTGAGTGATCGAAGCTTAGATTTTGGCTCTCATTTACCATTGTTACAGCCCGGACCAGATTTTGTTTTTCGTGTGGCATACTCTTCGTGAACAAAGCACACAGGTTGGCGACACTTTCGAAAGCTATCGCGACGAAGTACGCGAGCTTGAGGGCTTGCACATAGGCTCCGTTGGCGGCCGATTGCACATAAACATATGCGACCGCTGTGTTGCCCGGCATGTTGAGAAGCGCTGATATGCTATCCCTAATTTCCAGAGTGGCCGGTCGAAGAACGGGTGCTCATGGTCTGGAGTTGAGTCGTGTGCTTGCAAGAGATCCGGCAATCGAGAAGGTAGCGCTGCCGTAAACCCGTCACCCAGCGGGGCGCTGTATATTGCTATTGCCACATCTCCGTCCATGAGGCGCAAGGTAGAGGCCAGCCCATCTGTGACGCCGACACCGATATGATTCTCAATACCTATCGAGATCATCGCGAAAGCCAACACGTGCAGATGAGTTATTGTCGTTGTGAGGAGGATGATGATGCTGATGGCCTGGACGTTGTCGTTGATTCCGCTAGTCGTTAAAGATCCAAGTTGCATTCATCCTAGAGGTATGCTGCCAACGCCAGACAGGCTTCCTAGAACGTTTGACATGACCGCCTCTTAGTCTGCTTGTTCATTGCAGGTGTCCTCGCCAGCGGTAGCATTTTCCATGTGCTGTGCCGCCTTTTGGACCGCCAATGCCATGTCGATATTCCACAATCTAGAAGGATGCAACGAAAATGAAAACTGAAGATCTTGCTTCAAGAGAGATGAAAAATCGACAGGACAGAGTACCTTCATCTACGGCTGTAGCAACTGCAAGGTTAGTGGTCCTCCACTGTGTATCAAGTAAGTTGATATTTAAGCGATTGCCCGGTTAGGATAGTTGCGCAGTACTCTGTCCTATGGGCTGTGGAGACGCAGGAACGCAGAGCGGAGAACGACATTGGTGAAGTGAGCTGGTCGTGAAGCTATAAACTCACCCAGCCCGCTGACAATGGGCTTTATGTCTTTGGCATACGAGCGTTTGCTCGCCTCCAGTTAAGAAGTTCGTATATATGGTCATTGTCGGCATTGAAACACAAGAAAATCATACGGAGCCCGTCGTGAAGATGAGGAGCAGGTAGCCCACACGACAGACATACGAGAGGAGAGGAGGGGAGCCACTTCGTAATCGCACTGTCTTCGCCGTCTCCGCCTCGGCGCGTCGCGTCTTCTTCGGAGAAGTGCGCAGATCATGACGAGCAGCGCAGTCAGCTTGATTGTGGTTGTGGTTGTAGATGTCATTGTCGTTCACGAACAGGAAGAGAGAAAAGAAGCACGTCGGCAGAACCTTGGCAGGTGCCGAAACGACGTGATGGCGATCAATCGGGTGGAGTGTGTGACAGCTTGGAGGCAGCAGGAAGCAGGCAACTTCCCTGTTTTTCGATGCAGCCACCACCCGCCACTGCTGCATGAACATGGATGGGCACGTCTGCCGTTTTTAGGTTTGGCATTCAACTCACCCAATCTTATTGACCTCCACCAGCTGTGGATGTTCGTGTGTACACTGTCACGCCTGCAACACGGGTTGCAGCAGAGATTGCAGGCGCTGACGGAGAGATTGTGTTGGGGATGATGACACGGTGTTGATCAATCACTTACCAATAAAAGGCATTGATGCATCTGATGAAAGTGGCTGCCACACCTCACATGCAGAGTCATGGCTAGTGGCTCAAATTAAGTTAGTCCTGCATGCATGCGCGCTAGTGTGCCCGTATGATGAGCGTCGTCCTTGCTTTGCTTGCTTGCTTGCCAACCAGACGCGCGAGACAGCAAGACAAAAACATCAATCGCCCTCCCCATCCCTCTGTTCTCCCACATTCTTGCTTCCATACACCCACGCATACATACCCTCCACAGCATTCCAGTTCTCCTTCAGCAGAACTACCGCGGCCACCAGATAACAGGCCTCTCTCCAACAGCAAAGAAAACAAACAAACAACCATCACCACCAATTGATCAGACAGAATGGGTGCCGTCGCCTCTTGCGTAAGAATTTTCCGCCCTCGAACTTTGGCAACAATGCGCGCCATGCAGACCACGGAGACTGACGGCGAGTCTATGTAGTTCAACTCGCTGGTGTCAGCCATTACGGCTTGCTTCATGGCCGTTATCAACGCCATCGTTGCCGTGATCAAGGCCATTATTGGCGTACGTCTTCTCTCTCTCTCTCTCTCTCTCCCCGTCTCTCCATCCTATCTCCTCTGTCCAAAAACACACGATGCACATCACTGACTCCACGATTCTAGGGCATCGTAGCTATCTTCTACGCCATCGCCTCCGTCCTCACCTGCGGCAAGGTCAAGCGTCGTAGAGCCACGACAAGCGCTGTATAGCGTGTACCGATTTCCGGAACGAGCTGTGGCAATAACCATACCTACGACCAACCACGACCTGGCGAGCGAGCAGAAGGTGTCTCTCTCCCAACAAATGCATCGCATCGAGCGGAGGAGCGCGTCAAGCAGAAGAAGAGGAGCTTGCATTGTTGGCGTTCTCGACTCATGCTGTGTCTTCCATTAGAATGTTTTGTGTTTTTTGCGAGCCGACATGATACCCAAACCATAGCGTCTATGTGGCACTAGTAGTAATGCAAAATGACTTTTCGTCTGCTTCTATTCGAGGAAAATTCCATGTTCAAGTCCGCTCACTATTGTTCACTCACCGTGTCGCACGCACGTCTCACTCCTCCCGTATACGATGGGGATCATGTCAAAACAATGTACAATTACACCTATGGAAGCAAAAAAAGTCCTCGAGAATCCATCGCGCCAGAAGCGCCGTCGTACATTAAGCATGTTGAGGGTGTCAGGGGTATGTGTGGGCAAAAAGGAGTCTCTCTGCATTACAGCCTTGTCTCCTTCTCCAGCTGTAACCTCGCTCTTTTCATGCGCCCAGGTCATTTCAGTCTCCACATCGAAGTCTCGTATCGTGCCGTCTTGGTCGGTTCTACCGTCAGTACCTAGTGTTTACTGCCGTAGATAGCTACCACGAACGTCAGCTTGCCATCCACCGAGAAAGAAGAAGAAGAAGGGGGAAAAAAAAGGTGTCCTTCCCAGCCAGGAACGTCGGCTTACCGCTAGGCACAATGATGACCACGAGCAGGATAATAATGCCAATGATGATGCACATGCGCATCTTCATGTCCTTCCACCACATCTGCTTCCTCACCCGGTTGGCTCCGCGGCGGAAACTGTTGGCCTGCGTGGAGAGGTGGTCGGTCTTGTCTTGCAGATTGTCCAGGCGCTCGCCACGTTCCGAGATCTTCGTGATGTTGCCTCGCATCGTCTCTACGGCGCCATTGATTTCCTGTTCAAAGTTTTTGTGGTCTCAGCATTCTTCCTTGTTCGCTGCCCCGAGCGCAATCATCTCCGTAGCCTGGCGCAGGAAAAAAGGCCGGCAGGCCGGCCCGTATCATGTACTCACTCTCTGAAGATGATCTGTTCGCTCTGATCCTGCTGCACCTTCGGCCGCGCCGCCGCCGCCGGCGCCGCGCTTGACATAGGGGTCGTAGAGACCTTCGTTGTTGCCCGACATGCTGGTTGCTGTTTGCGCTTGTTCGTAAGCTTAGGAGGCGCCTTCGTGAGGTCGATGGAGCGGCTGAGTGCGGTCGGAGACTGCGTGCGAGATTCTGTGCGGAATTCTGTGCGAGAGGTGTGTAGATGTTCGGCGTGTCGAGATGTGGTAGTGATGGGGATGGGTGAGAGTGAGAGGAGGTGGTTGCGTGGTTGTCATGCCCCAGCCATTGTCACGGGATCTCGCTTACATTAGGTTATGCCGCTGCGCCTCTCTTGCCTCGCACGTTTGCCACGGTTGCGAAACCAGCGTTTCGACTTCGCACGTTCGTCACTTTTATCGGCCACCGCCACCTTCCACTTACTCAATGTCTGCGTGCGAGGACGGCCCGAAAAGTTCGGTCGTCTGGCTGGCGTCTCTTAACATTGCCGCTACTAATGATTAAAAGAAATCCCTACGACCAGCGGGCCGTTCTGGTGAAGCAGAGTCGTCATCTTCAAATACTAGCACACTCCAATGCAGCTCGATAGGAGCGATCATTATGCCCTTCGCTCCGTTCACATGCAGTCACAATGGTCTGGTCAAAGGGCGTGATTCAATGAAGTCGGTGTCTGCCATTGGTGACCGAACGTCTGGCTAAGCTTAGCACCAAGTTCTGTCTTATTTCCTCATACAGTCTCGATATATCTCCGCACTTCCCTAAACAACGATTAGCAACCATGACAAGGATCTCTGAATCGTGCAACTCACCAATCAGTCACAGCCTCATCCCAGAGTCTGATCTCGTGCTCTCTTGTGCCAGCATAATGATCGACAAAGTCATCTCCGAATACTTCCCTCGCAACGCTGCCCTTGCGAGCGAATTGCGCAGTGGCATCCTTCAAGCTCCGAGCAAGTCGCTGTCCTTTATCACCAGAGCTGCCGACGTCCTCTCCCTTGCCTAATGGCGGTATAGGGATTTCCATCTTTTTCTCGATGCCCCGGTAGCCGAGCGCGAGGATGGCGGCGAGCACGAGATATGCGTTCGTATCTGCCCCTGGAACACGAATCTCATATCTTGTGCCCTTCGGTGGAGATGTCGGAGGCGCAATCAATCGTATCGATGCAGCACGGTGCTCCAAGCCCCAAGAAACAGTGACCGGCGCCCAGAAGTTCTCCACGAGACGCTTGTAGCTGTTCACGGTAGGAGCGACCAGAGGCATGATGTCCGGGAGACCATCGAGAAGACCCGCGAGAAAATGACGGCCAAGATCGGATACGTGCTCGAGGCCTGCAAATGGAGGGTTCGGATCTGCCTCCTCTCTGACGAACAGGTTGGCGCCTGTCTTGTTGTCCTTGAGGGAGATATGCATGTGGCCACTGTTTCCGGGCAAGCCTTGTCTCGGTTTTGCCATAAAGCACGGGGTGATGCCATACGTTGAGCTCATGCTCTTCACAGTCAGCTTGAACAATGCCGCGCGGTCCGCCATCTGTCTGATCTCTCCATATTCTAGCGCGGCTTCGTATACACCAGGCCCGCTCTCGGTATGCCAGCCTTCAATATCGCATCTGAATTTTGTACAAGCATCATAGATACCGTAATACCAGTCTTGGTTGTGAACAGGCCTCGTTATAGAATACCCAAACATGCCCTCTTCAAGGTGTGGGAGATCGTTCACGGGATTTTTTTGTAGAAAGAGCGCAGTAGAGCTTGAGTTGCGTTCGTTCGAGGACGGCGAGATGTGGGTATCCGAAGGCACACGGAAGGTGAAGAATTCATACTCGGCTAGAAAGTCATTCTAGTCAGTGTTTTCTTCGTTGAAAGGTAGCTTCTATGATCTGCCAATGTGACAGGCATGAAGCTGTTCCTGCAGACAAAGTGGAAGACTAACCTCCTGCCAGTGCGCCAATGCCCTTTGCGTGGATCTTGTCGACTGCCCGCTCCAGCAGACTCCTAGGACACGCGCTCAAGCTATTGCCCTCGGGCTCACGAAAGCTGCACAGAAAGAAGGGGATATTGTTCTCCCACGGTATCCTTCTGAAACTGCTCAGGTCGACCTCAGCTGTGATATCTCTATAGCCATTCGCTGCATTGCTGATCTTCAACTCTTTGAAATATGTCTGGTCATGCATATCCCAGCCAAAAATGACGGAGCAGAAGCCGAAGCCAGATTTGGCAATGGAGAAGAACTTCTTCTTGGACATCAGCTTGCCGCGCAATTGGCCATCGATGTCGACGCCGGCGACCTTGATGCTGGTGTCATTCTTGAGTAGCTCTGCGAGGTCTGAGTACTCGAGCTCGGCGGGGTCGTCTGTGATAGGCATGGTGTCGTGTGTCTGCTCGTGTGACGGGGGGAAGGGCTTGGAGGGAAAGTGGGAAGGTTGTGTTGTACGTTGAGTACAACGGGAACAGAATGGCAGTTGAATGATGGTGGCGCGAGGAGAGGACTGGGGTTGTCTTATCTACGGAGGAGGTTCGAGGCGCACTTTGGTCTGGCCGCTGCAGTGCACGCACAAGCACACGCTCACAGCTCTGCAGATCTCTCGCTTGCCGCAATCCTTTTCACTCGCGTGGCGGACGTCACAAGCAAACTCCCGTCATCTTCGTGCTCAATTCTCGGTTCCAGCCGAAACAGCCTGCAGCACATCGCCTCCTCAGGTTGCTGCTCTGCTGAGGGGCTACATATGTACATGTACTTCCAGAGCATTGCCCGTCTCACCTCGTACTTCACTTTCACACATCGATAGCTGGCCGAGGATGAAACGCGTTGGTCATCACTGCCCCGGACCTCCGATGATGCACCGGCGTCTGATGTCACAGGCATATATGGCAACGGTGGGGACAGTCCTCAAAGTAGGAGAAATGTATGCCACACAAGAGCCTGAGTTGAGAAGACAAAGTGGGAAGGTAGAACCGTAGAATTCAGCCCTTTACGCTGATGGTGTAACCTGCTTGCTCAATTATGTTTTTATGGTTATCCGTAATAGGCTTCAACTTCCATTCCAGCCACCAGGGTACGCTAGCGGTGGGGCCACTCACAATCACTTATCGTCGGCGGTGAGACAATCACCAATCTATGAGTAATTCGGCACTGCGGTTTTTCGCCTTCACCAACGAGGCCAACAAGACCATCAGCCTTCGTCTCGTCACTTTCAACGATTACTGCCTCCCAACCTCAAAGACACAATTATTGGGAGACAAACCGCGTATGGAAAGCCTCTGCCCTGAGATCTGTCGACAAGCCATTGACTTCGTTGCCGCTCTAGGCAGTCTTCACCACGAATCTACAGAACGCGCACAGACTTCAACAGCATGTGCGTCGCCAGCTAGACGAGCTGCTGCAACCTCGACAACTCAGCTGACAACATCAGGACGAGCACCACGGGCGGCCGCTTGGCGGGTAAGAATGCCATCATCACTGGCGCTGCTGGGTAAGCCTTCTGCAACCACACTGATGATGAATCGCCACGTATGGATGCTGATGAATATCCAGCGGCATTGGCCTCGAGACCACGATTCTCTTCCTGCGTGAGGGCGCAAGCGTCTTGATGACCGACATCTCCGAGCCAGCTCTTGAGAAAGCTGTCGCGAAGATCAAGGAAATTCTTCCAGAATTCCCAGGAAATCTCGACACTGCAAAGGTCGATGTCTCCAAGGAGGCAGACGTGCAAGCCGCTGTCGAGAAGCTAGACGCCTGGGGTGGACTGGATGTCATGTTCAACAATGCCGGTATCATGCATGGAGACGATGCAGGTATGCAGGCCATCAATATGCAATTTGTGTACACTTACTCTGACTGACAATGCTTATAGATGCCGTTGACACTCCCGAGAAGATCTGGGACTTGACTCACAATATCAATGTCAAGGGTGTCTGGTTCGGCAGCAAACATGCTGTCCTTTCACTGCGTAAGCACAAGAAGACTAATGGAAGCATCATCAACACAGCATCAGTCGTTGCCCTCGTCGGCTCCGCAACGCCCCAGCTCGCATATACCGCTTCCAAGGGTGCAGTTCTGGCCATGACGCGTGAACTGGCTGTCGTTCACGCTCGCGAGGGATACCGCTTCAATGCTCTCTGCCCCGCGCCCTTGAACACTCCCCTCCTTCAAGATTGGCTCGGCGATGACCAGGCCAAGCGTCACCGCCGCGAGGTGCACTTCCCCACCGGACGATTCGGGGAGGCCATCGAGCAAGCGCAGGGTGTTTTGTTCCTTGCGAGCGATGAGGCCAGCTTTGTCAATGGCACCGATTTCGTCATTGATGGAGCTATGTCGAAGGCCTACGTGACCCCGGAAGGACCAGCGACACAGCCACCCAAAAATCTGGCGCGGTGAACATTTCGCTTGATTGCTGCCAATTCGTTGAAGAGTCTTCAGAGCATGAACACGCATCTGTTGCTAGGATTGCGAGTAAGGGATACAGGGAGCGCATTAGAGCAGTGTATGAACTTCCATCATGATTCATCCGAATTGATGTACTCGTGTACTTCTATTGAAAGGCTGGTGACCGTGCAACCAGAGCTGTATGCCCTTCTACCAGTGTCTCAATCTCCGCCACAGAGCAACAGTCAGGACCCAGAGGATCCAGATTGCCATAACCCCAAACACCATCTTGATCTCGCCAGCATCATACGGCTCTCTATCAAGTCCATCTTTGACCCAATCTAGTCAAAGACTGCCCTTGCCACTCTCGCCCAGGTCCGGAATCCTCGCTTGCAGATAGTCTTTCAAATCCTCAATCTCCTCCGGCGCAGCGCTATGCGGTAGTCCCGGATACGACTTGAAATCCACATCCCATCCCCACTCTCTTAACTTCTCCGCCGTAGCTTTACCCCAGGGATACTTCACCAATGGATCCGCTTCGCCATGACCCATGAAAATAGGCGTCTTCTGGTTCGGCGAGCTCGCAGGAACCATATCCTTCACCTTTCCCTGCAACAGCAGATAACACGAAAGACCAAAGATTCCTCCCAGCTTCGTTGGGCTTGTGATTCCTGCCATCAGGCTCATGGCGCCGCCCTGGCTGAAACCGCCCAGCACGATTCGCTCCGATGCGATCCCGTTCTTGATCTCGTCGGCTATGAGTTGGTGGAACACCTTCTGGGAGCGGATTATGCCTTCCTCGTCTTCGCTGCGGTTGGCGAGGTCGCCGAAATCGGTGATGTCGTACCAGCCTGGCATGCGCATGCCCATATTGACCGTGATGGGGATGTTGGGCGCGTTGGGAAAGACGAACTTCGTTTCGGGGAAGAGGGATTTACGGCGGAACTCGTCGGCGAGGAAGTGCCTGGTGTTGCGTTCTATTCAGTGGGTGAAGCGGTTTTGTAGGGACGGGAGGCCTCTTACCATCCTGCGCCGCTGTAGGGTGTGTCAGCATTTGCCGCTCACGGTGAATCTGGAATGGTCGTCTACCTGTCTCCAAGGCCATGCGCAACTATCACGGTCGAGGTGTGACGCTTCAGCGCTGGAACGACCAGCGCAGCGGCTCCGGACATGGTGGGCGTTGTGTGCTTGCAACGCTTCAAGATCTTCTAAGAATCAAACGTGATGCGCAATGATTGAGTTTGAGGCCTTGATGGGAGCACCAGGGGGAGGAGATATGGTTGAGAAGGTGGAATAGTCGTTTGCCTATGTCATGGCCTCACTCGGAGGTCAGTGAATGTTGGAGCTTGGAGGGGTTAGAGGTGTCGACATGGCGGCAGAAATTCCGCTGTCTTCAATGTTCTTCACCGAGGGCACCACATGGCCACCACTAAAGACTTGACCTGACAAAGCAGCTCGGATTCTGAAGACTCCGCTGTTTCCACTGTACCGCAGAGAGCGAGAGACGTATATATCTTGGTAATGACCACGGAAGTATAGATCTATTGCCTTCATCTACAATTCGAAACAGAGCTAGCATATGCCTCGAACATATAGCTGGCTCAAAATCCTACTCTTCGGACTTACCCTCGCATCGCTTCCAATCCTGGCTCCGAAACAGACACTCAACATCGCAAAGAGCTTCCTTCTACCGAAGCAGGGCGTCGATATTTCCCATCAATACAATAGAACAGCCATAAACGCCACAATGTCCCGAACACCCGTCTACTTCCTCTCCCATGGCGGTCCCAGTGTAATGGAGGAGACCAAACACCCGGCATACGCACAACTCCAAAAGATCGGTCTCGAGATCACCCAGAAAGTCAAACCCAAAGCCATCGTCGTGTTCTCAGCTCATTGGCAGGGTTCAAAGGACACGATCGAGGTCAACACTGCGGAGTCCATGGGTCTGATCTACGATTTCTATGGTTTCCCAGCTCATTATTACGAGTTCCAGTACCCCAATAAGGGGAGCCCGCAGTTGGCAAAGAAGGTATTGGAGAAGTTGAAGGGAGCTGGGATCAAAGCTGAAGGTGTAAGGCGAGGTCTGGACCACGGAGTTTGGGCGTCTTTTATGTGCGCTTTCAGTCCGAAGGATAATCCGCTCAATGTACCCATTGTACAGGTGTCGCTCTTCGATAATGAGGACCCGGACAAGCATTACGCGCTTGGAAAGGCTGTGTCATCGCTGCGAGATGAAGGATATCAGATTATTGTCTCCGGAATGGCGGTTCACAATCTCAGGGATCTTTATCGCTCGTTTAGCCAGCCAGGACCAATGCCTTACACCTTGTCTTTCGATACTGCTTTGAAAGAAGCGGTCGAGCAGCCGCCAGAAGACAGGCAAAAGGCCATGGCAGACCTATTGAAACGGCCGGATGCACGGAAAAGTCACCCTACATTCGAGCATTTACTTCCTATCCATGTAGGCTCAGGTGCCGCCGGCTCTGATCTTGGGAAGAGGTTGTGGACACTACCGGAGGGAAGTATGAGCTGGGCGCAGTATCGTTTCGGAGATGTCGGGACTGAGGCGTAATCTAAATCTAGCCGGAAGAGTATGGTAATAGCACATTACTTCGAGGAACAGACCTTTCTACCTTTCTTCTTTATTAGGCGTACTGTACATGTGTACATTGGAGCGCAATTCGTGCTTCGAAGCTCTTGGCCGATTCTTTCGCACCTGCAACATAGCTATGCCTCGCCCTTCACCAGAGTCGATATCTTGTCCTCAATTGCCTTGTCATCTAGTCCTGTGTCGCTCCACGTCAGTATCGGCCATCTTCACATCTTCTCACGATGTCTGTATCATCCTCACCCTTAAGATCCGCAACCTTTTCCTGTCCAAACTCATATCGCGCATATACTCTTGGCTCAATCCCTAGCGCTTCTCGGATCATGATGGGCGTGTGTGGGTTGCTCTTCTTCATTGTGGGGTAGGCGCGCGTAAGGAATGATCTTGATCGCAGTTAGCACCCATCAGGAGGCCCCATCTCAGGGCAGATTGGCGGTCGAGGCAGTCGTACCTGACGGCATTGGAGTGCTCGCTGGTCTGGCAGTGGAGAAAGCGCAGTTCCTTGAGTGTTTTGGTGAAGGCGTATTTGCCGGACATGCTGCCGATTCTGTCGTCAGGAAGTATTGATATGCGTGCGCGAGGTGGGAGTGGTTTCGTGGGAGAGTGTCTAGTGAGCTGTATACAGGCAGGATGGGTGGGTGTGAAGCTGCTGTCCCAGTGTCTCACAAAGCCCGACGACTGCTCCGCTTCCCGCTGCTCCGAAGAAGCACCAGTTCCACACCCTCTGGTATCACCGCCGTCCACCTTTCCACTTTCCCTTCTCTCTCGCCAGACACAACATATTGTACCACCTGCCGAAGTCCTTCTCACTCGCGGACGAGCATACTGCCAACTGCTACCTTCACAATGTCTGCCCGCTTCGGCCTGCGCGCCGCCCAGACTACCTTTCGTCAGCCGGCACTCCGCCAACAAGTCAACACCAATTTGCGATTCGTGCAGCGAAGAGTTCAGAGCACCGCGACAGAAGCCACAGAAGCTGCGAAGAATGAGTCGGGTTTCACCAAATTCATGAATTCGCCCGTAGGGCCCAAGACTGTGCACTTCTGGGCACCTATCATGAAAGTGAGAGATACCACTTCGGACATGCATACAGCGACGTCGCATGGCCCTCTCCATAATGCTAACATGAATTGTGTGACAGTGGGGTCTCGTCCTCGCCGGTGCAGCCGATTTCGCCCGCCCAGCCGACCAGCTCTCCCTCTCCCAAAATGCTGCCCTCATGGCCACAGGCTTGATCTGGACGCGATGGTGCTTTGTCATCAAGCCACGGAATCTCTTCCTCGCCAGTGTCAACTTCCTTCTCTTCTGTGTCGGTGCGACTCAGACTACACGAGTTCTTACCTACCAGGCATCGCTCAAGGGCGACAGTGCCGGGGCAGAGGCCAAGAAGGAGGCAAAGGTGGATGGCAAGGCTTTGGAACAGGTAGTTGAGAAGGTCGGTGAGAAGCTCAAGGGAAACTAAGGGATTGCATGGGAAGCTCAAGTACGAAAATGCTGGAGACGATCCGATGAAGCTAGGATGGGACGAGCATATCTTTTCTGACTGCGGGAGTCCGGAGTAATACATTTCCAATACGCCGTATGTCCGATGCAGACGTAGAGGTGGTCATAAGCTATCCAGGCGAAGTTTCGATGTGCTTGCGGTTCCTTGAGTGCTGCTACTTCCTACCCATTATATTGCCAGGGAGAGACACCGAAGAGTAAGCCAGCCGATGGCAACACTCCCGTGTTCCCTCGCCGACAATTCCGAGTTCACACTCCCAACCGCAAACCTGCTTGTAATTTGCGTCTCTCTGTTCGTTGTGCAGAATAAATACATGCAGCGATTCCCCTCTGTAGTAGACGTCGAGAGGTGGCATACAGTATACCTAGAGCAAGCTCTGGCGGAAGGTTTACTGGGTAAGTTTCAGGGTCCTTGCACGCGAAACGCAACTTGTTCCCGCCCCGTCTTCACACTTTCAAAGGAGCACACGACTTCCATACCACTTCATCTTCTACACAGCGCGGACGATGGCGCACCTCTACAGTCTCTTCTTCGCACTACTTTCCCTCACCGCCCTCAGCCATGCTCACAATATACAGCTCCGCGCTCACTCGCGCGAATGCTTTCACGAAACCCTGCACCGCGATGACAAGATGACCGTCACCTTCCAGGTCGGAGACAGGGAATTTGGGGGAAGCGGGAACTTGGACATTGACTTCTGGGTACGCAGCGCCTCAAAAGAGAGAGAGAGAGAGAACGAGAACTAGCCGACCCTGGGCTCCGAACGCATGACTTGTAGAGGTGGAAAGGAGACGGTGCATGGGCTTTAGAGACAGCGACAACCCTCAAGATGGCTGACAATTGAATCTCCCACACAGGTCCAAGCCCCTTCAGGCCGAAATGCCATTGATATGCGCAGCGTGACTGGTGGAGACCACTCCTTCAACGCAGAAGAAGACGGCAGATACACCTACTGCTTCAGCAATGAGCACTGGTCCGCAAACACCAAAGAGGTCAGCTTCAACGTGCATGGGATAGTCTACGTGCCCGAGAGCGAAGCACCCCAAGACCCACTTGAGAAAGAAGGTCAGCATCCCTCTATCCCCCAAAACCGCCCCTTCCCACTACTCGAAGACGGCAACAAACACTAAACTCCCCATGCAGTGAAATCCCTCTCGGAACTCCTCGCCCAAGTCAAAGACGAGCAATCCTACATCGTCATCCGCGAGCGCACCCACCGCAACACAGCCGAATCCACCAATTCGCGCGTCAAATGGTGGAGCATCTTCCAGCTGGGCGTCCTCGCCGGCGAGGGCATCTTCCAAGTCTGGTGGCTCAAGCGCTTCTTCGAGGTGAAATCGCCCGGTAGACCTTCGTACAACAAAGGCGCCTTGGGCTAATCTTTTCTGTTCGCATCTGTGTACAGGTCAAGCATGTGGTTTGATTACTTTTACCAAAAACAACCTCGAAAGTTGGGAATCACTCACAAAAGCGGCCGCCAGGGAGGAACGGATGAAAACCCTTTATGCAAAAAGCGAGAGTGATTCTGGTGATTTTGTACAAGTAATGGAATATGTGCTATGATCAAGAAAAGGACATTTCATGACCTTCCAAACTCTTCTGTCTTCCTGCTCGTACTTTTGACTTTCAGGACTGCAAAGAGCTCGCTCATTACCATCATGTCGGACAGGGATGGTGAGATTTTCATGCCCTGGCATGTAGTGGAGGTCAACCATGGTAACGGTCAATATCTCCAGGCTGAGGCGAGGACGGCAAAAGATCATCACGAGAGACACGGGAGGTGAGAAAGGCAAAGACAAGACTTGGTAAAGACAGTAAACTTTTGCCGACACTAGCATGTCTCTAAAATATAATATCAAAGACATATCAAGGCCACGAGTCAATCAGAACCGCCACGCCGGACGGGAGACATCAGAACGGCCGTAAGTAAAGGAAAATCCGATCCCTCGACGTGAGAGACAGCAAGGAAACTCAGGAGCCAGGTGGCGACGAGGCGCCCGTTACGCTCCAACCAAACCAGAAAAGCTGAGAAGAAAGAAAGCATCCTCCACCAGCGTCGACCTGCAGACGCTCTTCAATCCATATCTCCATGTAAGAACTTAGTAGGGTTCACTTATGGCGAGGCGTTGGCCTCGGCCGTAAGTGCCCTTTGCTTCCAGTGCTCGACTTGTGCCTGTAAGTCGGCAATAGTACCCTCGAGTTCGTCGCGCTCATGCACCTTCTTCGCTCGTGACTTTCGAGCAGCGGCAGTGTTTCGCGCACGCTTCAGCGCCACGGCATCGTTCTCGTCTACGACGATTGGTGGCAGTGGCTTGTCACGCTTGCGAGCACCGACACCAGCAACCTGGGAGTGCTTGACAGCAGGGCTGAAGGTCGGTGGCGAAGTTGTAGTAGATGCACGCTTGCGGTGGTTGGACTCACCCCCCGGGTGAACGAGGACAGTGTTCGAGGGCGTGCGCTCCATCATGGTCGCGGCAGGAGCGTCATTGCCCTCCTCAGGGAAGAGAGAGTACCAGTTCTGCTCGGCAGTCATACTGTCATTGAACATCGGTGATGTCTGATAGTCGTCGGGTGTATCGAGAAAAGTGGAACCAGGAGTAGTCAATTCGGTGAAAGACGTAGATGGTGGCACCGAATCGTTAAGCAGATCCTTTGGAGAGATGGTGCCCGGGGCGACAAGACCACCGCTAACGGAGGTGAAACTGTCGGTAGGGGCCATGATTTCAAAGTCATAGCTTCCGAAAAGTTCGGCGTCTCCAGCAGCGGAGAGGTCGCCGAACGTGCCGTCGTAGGCAACGTTGATTTCTGCGCAAGGCATGATTAGAGATGGTGAAAGTGGAAGGGCTAGTGGTGTTGAATTACCTCCGCCACCCATCGTGAGAGGGGTGAGGTCTGTCACTGGTGGCTGATACTGCTGGTGGGTTCCCAGATTGCCAGTCGAATGCGAGTGGAATAGAGGCACGGGTGGGCGAGTTGACCGAGAATTGGGTGTCGTATCGATTTCCTGTTCAGCTGAGAAGTATTGACGGTTCGCTCGGAACGTCGCGGGATGGGCGATGTTAAACGAAGGCAGCGAGGTCGAATCGAGCGAGGTGGCGCGAGGCGCAGAGGCCGACTGAGGCGCGGTCGGCTGGAAGAGTTCGAAGTCTTGGTGGAACACAGGTTGAGGCGTTTGCCTTGGTGCAGCAGCTGGTGGAGGGAGCCATGTTTGCTGTTGAGAATCCGTGGTGACGGACGAAAAGATGTTCAGGCGAGTGTCGTGAGACGGCGCGAGCGTGTGGGGAGAGTCGTGAGACTCTGAGTGGAGATTGGGGGTGAGTAGTGGGTGAATGGTGGGCGACGACGTGGTCGTGTTTAGGCAGCCATGGTGACCGGCTGCGGGGTGAGGTATATTATGTGTATGTGTGCGTGTGTGTGTTGGTGAAATGGTGGAGTGTATGTGTGAGTGAGAGAGAGAGAGAAAGCAGCGAGCAACGAATATGCGGGGGGGCAAAGTCGACTTATGAGCGCCGAGCAGCAGCAGGCAGGCCAGGCAGGGCAGGGCAGACAGGGCGGGCCAACAGGCTGTGACTCACATTTTCACCTCCCCCATCAGACGGCCCGCTTCCTTCCTCCCTCACCGGAGCATGGGCTTACTGCTGCATTTACGCAGCACGCGCACATATCCATCCTCACCAATGCATCTCTTATTGTCCACGCCGCAGAGCAGCAGCGATGCGCACGTACTGACACGCCTCGTTACCGTTCTCCGCGTCCCCAACGGAGCCATATTGCCCACGAAAGAAGCGCATCACGATGCGGGAAATGCACCTGGCCGCCCGTTCGGTCCTAGCGTAATGCACCCGCGACTGCGGTGTCTCTGTAGAGTCGATAGGGCGCAAGGCGCAGTCGAGTTGAGTTGAACCAGGACGTGCGCATAGCCATAGCCATAGCCATCGCAGCCCTCACCGGAGCATTGGAGGCGGCCACCTGGCCATTGGAGCAATGAGGATCACAAGCAGCAGATGCAAAGTGGAGCATCGTCGTCGTCGTGCGCCTCCCATGCCGACTTGGCGTCTACTGCCAACAGCATGCACTTATCGCACTCGCCTGCAATAATGACGAGCAGATCACGACTTATTCCAGTCACTCGAGTTGGCAGTACCCAGACTCGGTGCCATATCCATTCACCTCCACTTCTGCTCGTGTGCTGATCCGCGGCGATTAGCAATCATAAGCCGACTTATCGCCGTGCCCTATCGGAGATATTTGCATGTGATGAGACTCGACATCGTATCGAACTGAACATTTCTCATGCTTTTCCCCAAGCATCATGACAAGGCTGCTTTCAAATTCAGAAACCATACTCGACCACCCATCTACTTGACCATGGTTCACTGTGATTTAGCCATCTTCTCTCAGAGATACCACAAGGCTGCCTCTGCTCCCGTTCTCGCACAGCTCGAGCACTGGCTGGCCACAACGTCAGGCCAGACAATGCCCATTCGGGGAAGCTGTATCTGCTGAGATTTGTAGTACTGATAGCAGTAATTTTCAGTTTGTCGTCGGACCGATACCATGACGATACGACTTGTCTGGCCACGGTCCAATTGACACGCTCCAAGCAACTTAGAATGCTGTGGGATCTGCATATCGCATTCCCATGCGGCGAATTGCGTGACTGCGGGGCTCGGTCAGGTGCCGCTGGTTTGCAAGCGCGCAATACTCACAAACTCTCCATCTCAATGATACAAGAATCAGCGAGCCGGGTTCCTTTTCGAAAAGTTCACCTCTGTCTAGCGGACCGAGCTCATTTCCGCCTTCGACATGGCCTCAGTAGACAGGAATGACGGCATGCATTATGCGAAAGAAGCAAACGACACAGTGCTCGATGCCAAGCTGGACTTCATATCACTCCCCAGCGACGCTGAGGCTGCCACAGAGAAAGAGCATACTATGACCTTGTGGGAGGCTATCAAAAAGTGGCCCAAAGCTGTAGGGTGGTCGATCTTTCTATCGTCTGCAGGTGCGTAATCTCAAGTACGACGACGCCCAACAAGCCCATCGCGGCTACTCGACGGTCGTGGCGTCGTCGTTAGCACTGATACACTTATTCTAATGATTAAGCTAATGCGAGACCAAACAGTCGCCATGGAAGGCTATGGTCAGTTACGCTTGACACCCCATGCACATGCACAAACACTAAAACCTTAAAGACATCGTGCTCATAGCCTCTTTCTTTGCTTTTCCACCCTTCAATAAGAAGTACGGCCACGAATTGGCGAATGGTAAATTCCAAGTCAGCGCACCCTGGCAATCTGGTCTCTCGAATGGCGCTCGTGCTGGGGAGATCATCGGACTGTGGCTCAATGGAATCGTATCGGAGAGATATGGCTATAGGAAGACGATGCTTGCTTCCTGCGTCTTGATGATAGCGACTATATTCATCTGCTTTTTTGCCCAGAATATCGGCACCCTTGTCGCTGCGGAGGTACGCAAAGCGAGGTCGAGAAGCAGCCCTATGTCTGAGACACGTACTCACGCTTCTTTCCCTCGCCTTTAGGTACTGATGGGCATTCCATGGGGCGTTTTCCAAACGCTTACAACTACATATGCATCGGAAGGTGAGTCTAAGCATGAGTGCAACCCATCCTTATGTCTCGGTCATACGAGCGCTAATTCTGGTCATGTACAATAGTTTGTCCTATGGTTCTACGAGGTTATCTCACCACGTACGTCAATTTGATGTGGGGATGTGGTCAGTTGATCGCCAGCGGAGTGTTACGAGCTTTCTTGCAACGCTCCGACCAATGGGCGTATAGGTATGGTTACAGGTATCGCGGTTGAACGTCTGCACCGAGATGACTGATTCGTCATATGTTCAAGGATACCATATGCGTTACAATGGGCTTGGCCGGTAGTTCTGATCGTCGGAATCATGTTCGCTCCGGAGTCACCATGGTATCAGAAGACGTGGTCGGTCATGCGAAACATCTGCTAATGCTCTTACCAGGTGGCTGGTTCGCCGGTCTCGATCCGAAGAAGCTAAGAGAGCGTTGCAGCGATTGAGTTCCCACACCTCCGAAGCAGATATCGAGCAGTCTCTGGCACTGATGAAGCATACCGACGACCTGGAGAAGGAGATGGCCTCGGGAACATCCTACCGCGACTGCTTCAAAGGAGTCCATCTCAGGAGGACCGAAATCACATGTCTGGCGTGGGCAACACAGCCGCTTTGTGGAGCATCACTCATGGGCTTCTCTGCGTACTTCTTCGAGCAAGCTGGACTCAGCACAGACATCGCGTTCGACTTCTCCATGGCCATATACGCCACTGCGATGATTGGGGTCGTCATCGCCTGGTTTGCCATCGCACGCTTCGGACGCCGTACTCTGCAGCTGACAGGACTCTCCACCATGTGTCTGATCCTTTTGATCATCGGATGTGTAGCACTCGCTCCAGCCCATGCCAAGGGACCAAATTTTGCCATTGGATCGATGCTGCTGGTCTGGACTCTCATTTACGATATCACAGTCGGCACCATCACCTACTCCATCGTCACAGAGATCCCTTCGAGCCGCTTGCGAACCAAAACGGTGGTTCTGGGCCGCATGCTGTATAATGTCGTGGGCATCGTCAATGGCATCATCACTCCGCGCATGCTGAATCCGACTGCATGGAACTGGAAAGGCAGAGCCGGGTTCTTTTGGGCTGGCATGTGTTTCTTGTGTCTGACTTGGAGCTACTTTCGTCTGCCCGAGCCCAAGGGCAGAACCTACGCTGAGCTAGATATGCTGTTCGAACGCGGCATCAGCGCCCGCAAGTTCAGATCAGCAAAGGTGGAGCTCTTTCCTGCGATGCTTGCAGCAGAGAGTGAAAGTAAAGAGGTTGAACTCGAACGTCGAAAGTCATCGTGAACATTTCATATTCAAAGCCTTGATAAATCCAGTAATCCGGCTGATATGCATCAATCACTCGGACAATTTTCTCCTTTCACAATGGCAGCCGGCTGAATATCCGCCACGCCCTGCAATATCAGATAGGCGGAGCTGACTTGCTTGACTCCATGACTCACCTGCACGTCAAACGTGCAAGGCTTTTCTGTATAAAACATTGACAAAATTCACCTACTTCCCAGCACACGCCCACGCCGAGCTCGCTCGTAATAAATCACAACACAAAAACCATGACATCCAAGACTACCTTCCAGATCCACAAGATCACCGCCGAAAACGGCACGACAGACAAACTGCAGTCCCTACGCGCCGTCTCCTCCGCCGTTTTCGACACGTCTGAAGATGCGGGACGCCCCTCGCAACAACTCCCCAACTGGCAAGCAAATATCGCCCACCCTCACGCCACCATCCTGTACGCCACGAAGAAAACCAACAACGACGACGACAATGAGCCCCGAGACGCGCCGCTCGGCTTATTCTTCGCCACGCCGCGCACGCAGCCCGAGATCGGCAGTGAACTGCTGCATCTCTGGATCGCTGCGATCCTGCCGCAGAGTCGAGGGCTGGGAATTTTCCCGCTGATGATGGCGCGGTTGAAGGAGCACGCCCGAGACTGTGGGTATAGGCAGATGACGGTGTGTACTTATCCGTATAGGTTCGTGACGATGTATCGCATTCTGTGCGCGAATGGCTGGGAGTTGGTGGCGTGGATTGGGGACAAGGTGCTTATGAGGACTGATCTGTGAGTGATGTGGGAGGTGATTTTTGGAGGGGTACGTAGTGGATAGTCTTGCGTAGATTGTGTTTTTTTTTCGCTGAGAGCTATCGTTTTATCCTCAATATCCGTGTCGCGCCTCTTGTGGATTCCATTATCCTGTTTATGTAAATCCATGGCCAAGCAGAATACTTCGTCGGTTCTTGCAATCAGGTATGCCGAATTCAGAAGCAACGTCAGAGCCCTGCTGAGCAGGAAACCCGGAGGTGTATCAGTAATTTGAGTCTGTCATATGAGCGGCATGCCCAGATCATTCCGATTGAATTTACGTTTTGTAGTTCGCAAGTGCTGCACCGGACGAAATTATTGAAGCCACGAGCCTGATAAGTCTCGCAAAATCACGGAGTCTTGAAGCACGATGGTGCTTTTCCAGCCGGGATCTAGATGTCGTTTACGTTGGTGATCATTGTAGCAGGTTCGGTCTGTCGTTCGGAACTGTACCCTACATCCTTGTCGCCGGAAGAGGATAGGAGGGTTGCTTCCCTTGCTCCCTTGCTCGCAAGGTCTACGATATAAGGTGGAGTAGATTGGCACTAGCTCGGTAGTAAGTAGTCTCTGCCCCTCGCTTCAGCAACCAATAGAGTTAACATATCCTTTAGCGACTACCATTCCTTCTTCCTCCTGGTGCATTATGCATACCACATCAACTCCACGACAAGACACTGCACTGGCCATCGTCCTTCTCCAGCCCTCATCTGTGATCTGAAATGGCTTCCTCTCGACAAGATCACCACGTAGCCCCAGCATGCAACATTCTGTCGTATGCCTTCTCCGACCAACGATCTCGGCAATGGTCCATCGCCACCGACCCATCCAGAACCCTCACCTTTAACGCTGCGCGCCTGCTCATCCATCGACTCGGGAGTGGCTTTGACCGAATGCGCATTCCTAGACAAGCCACAGTAATGTTCGTCGGCTCCACAGACAACATCTACGTTCCCATCTTGTACCTAGCCGTCGTGGGTTCTCAGAGGATCTTCACAGCGGCCGATCCAGCCTCTCCCACCAGTAAACTGGCCGACCAGATGAAGGCACTGGAACCCAGCCTGGTTCTGGTCGATCCAGCGGCCCTGGAAGGAGTCCTTGAAGCTGCGGGAAGCACAGGCATCCATAAGGATCGCGTCTTTTCATTCGACTCAGATGAAGACATTCTCGGCACTTTGCTTACGGTACATGACATATATGATTGGAAGATTCTCATGGCTAGGCCGACAGATGGTCGCAAGTGGCTGTGGGATCCCATGAACGACGCAGTTGCGCGAGAAACGATCGCTGATATCGACTTTTCATTGGGCACCGAATCTATACGCAGATCTCATTACGACGTTCTCAATGATGCATTGCACATTGCGCAGAGTCAGTCATCCGACCAGCCACAGCTTGATTCGTGGCTCACTGTTCTCCCTTGGAACCAGGGGCTGAGAGCTTCAAGAGAGTCTCAAAGCAGTGATAGCAAAGCACCTAAAGTAAAGCTTTGAATTTTCCTGTTCTAAGATCCTCTGGCTCGTAGCCATCACTCATTTCTGTATTTCTGTCGTCTGCTTCATAAACCTGTCATCACTCCTGTCTGTTGCCCTCGACAAATCCTATCACGTCGAAGAAGCCTTGGCGACGCACTATCGTCAGCAAACATCCACTTTGAAGATCAAGGGAAGTGGGTGATATGTATCGCGACTTACTTCGTCGGTAGAATCTCTCCTGCGTCGTGCGATTGACAGATTGCAGACCAAAACCTAGAAGCGAATCAGCTTGTGCATCGGGAACAACGAAGTGCGTCGCGACCTTCAGATCACTCACCTGGCGCATATGATCCAAACTCCCAGTCGTCGGCAAAATTCCACACCAGAGCTCCCATTACTTCCACTCCATCTTCCCAGACGGCTTTCAACATCTCGTTGAGATAGCTGAGCAAATACTCTGACTGAGGCTGGTTGTATAGATTATCCTGGAGGCGTCCACCTGGAGGTGCCGGCAGAGACAGGCCAAATTCAGAGACAAAGACGGGCTTTTTGAACGTGTTGTAGCAGTAGTTGAGTTGTGTGCGAAGTCCCATTGGTTCCATGATCCCCGTTGCGCTTCCGAACGGTGAGTAGCCTGTTGACCAGCCGGATTCGGTCGTCGTGTCTCCTAAGATGCAGAATGGGAATACGTGCGCTGGATCACTGGCATTGAGAGCGCAGGCCGTGAGGTTGGAGACTGCCGGCTCCACGACGGGAGCGCTGTACCCATCGATCGATACATAATCCAATGTGTTGTTCATATACTCCAAGTCTGCCACCGACAGCGGTATGTAGTCTGCCACGCTGAGTTTGTACGCGTCTGGATAGTCCTCACCCAACGCCACAGGGTTCAATAGGGCTCCGACATAAAGATCACTGAACCAGTTGGCGGCCTCGACATGGGACGCATTAGTCGCGTCGCGAGGGACCGCTGGGGTGACTCCCATCTTCATTGAAATCTTGCCGGTTCCCTTGAGCTCGTCTTTGTAGAAGTGATAGACTTGTGCATGGGCCTTCAGAACATTGTCAACAGCCTTGCCATTGCTAGCGCCGACTTGTGGCTCGTTGAAAGTCACCCAGTAAGGCACGCGATCCGCGTAGTGGCTCATGACTATCTTGGCATAATTGACATATGCTTCCGCAAAGGTCTCGTTGTTGTAGCCGAAGGAAATGCCGCCAATTCCGTACGTAGAATTCTGAATAGATGCCCCAAGACTGGATAGGTAATTAGCTCCTCCGCCAAAGAACTGGAGAGGCGTGTCAAAGTGCGTGATGGTGCAGATAGGCTCGAGTCCTTTCTCCAGAGCATAGTTGATCACATCATCGTAGTGTTGGAGCCCTTCAGAGTTGACCGGAGTCCCTGGTAAAGCGAAAGGTAGAACCCGGGCCCAGGAGATCGAGAACGAATAGTGCTTGAGCCCCATGGCTGCGAGCCTATCGATGTCTTGCTTGTAGAGATAGTAGTGCTCGATTGAGACAAAGTTGGACGAGATCGTAGTCTCGCCAGGAACGCTGACAAAACTTCCGGCACCCTCACTAGTCCCAACGATGCTGAAAATAGTCGAAATCATGTCCATGAATGTCGGAGATTTGCCCTGATCGGCCACGGCACCCTCGCATTGTGAAGCTGAGCCAGCTGCACCAAATATGAAGCCCTTGGGGAATTTGTAACAGGTTTGTGGCGAAAAGTATAGATTGGGCGGAGCTTGGAGAGAGCTGCTGGGAACAGACGTGGGAGTTGCTGTAGTCGAATAGATTCCTCGAGAGAAGTTGAGAGGATTAGCAGCCTGCCACAGCAGGGTATAGGCAGCATCGTCGTATCCCAATGCTGTCACGCTTTGTGATGAGGAGGTGGAGACTGGAGTCCAATTCGGCCAGGATGTGGTCGAAATATTGGCGAAGAGTGAGCTCACTGCTGCATATGGAGTTGCATACGTTGTCGCCGGAGTCGCTGTGGCTGCATTGGCTGTTACGGTTGTCGTTGGCTTTGGTTCGTGACCCAAGTTAGTCCTCTGCTGTTTTAGACATGGGGATGACTGCTACACAGTATCTCATGAACTCACGAGGGGCGTCGTTGGATAGCTGAACGTGCCGAATTCGAAAGCTGGTGCAGTATACTCATGTTGATCGCATGAAGCGGGTTGCCATGGCGCCCATGTTGGATGTGTCCATGTCGGGTGAATGTGAGCTGAAGCTAAGCCGAGCAGGCTCGCCGTCGCCCACTTAACAAAGGCTCTGGATTGCACTGACATGACCAAGAGGAGCGGTGCTGGGCGTATTCTGGGGAAGTACCAGCGACACGATGGTGGAAGGCTTCTTATTGTAAGCTGAGCGATGCTTATACTACTTCCTACCGCAACGTCGATGAGGGCTTTCCTGACAAACAGCAGAAAGTGCAAACCTTGTCGTACCGGCGCTCCTGTGCCCGGCACATCGAACCTTATGGTGATCGTTACTGAGACCGGACTATACTAGTAGGATAATACGTCTGACACGAGAGTCTAGCGCAGCGCAACCTGCTGTTAGCCCTCGAAAACCTGTCTGATGAGAGAATGCTAGCTCTACGATGCTTGGTGAAGCAAGAGAGGACTGCAATCATTGCCGTCGCAGTCCACCATTCAGAGGACATGCTTGTTATTATTTGTACAAACGTGCTGTCTCGATGCCTCGGCGAGAACTTTCGAAGTTCCGATCAGCAGGCCCAATGACACCTGAGAATAAAGTGGAGTAAAGTTTCTCCCCACTTATAGTACCGAAAGGGTCGTGAACGGCCGATATCTCCTTCGAGAGTGCTGTGAGGTTGTACGAGCTTGCCATTCAAACTTGGGGTCCCCTCATTCTTTCATCAGAAGAAAATGGCTTGACCTGTCGTCTGCGGTCATTGCCGCACAGCTTTGTTCCGGCGAATCGCTGGAGTGATGGCTCGTAGCAACGATCATCTCGCTTGGCTGCCTACTTCGTCTCGAGGCTGTAGCGCCTACTGTAGAATGGCACTTTCTCGCTGACAGGCTGCATGATATCATGGCCAGTCTTTCAATGTCAAGCCAGATGTGCCTAGCGAAAACCTCAACGTATAGCATGCTTCTGTCCCGTGCTACGTCCTCAGGATGATATCCTGGTTGATGTATACAAACTCGAAAGGCGGCTTGTGCTGAGAGCGATCTTGAGCGCTTCATCCAGTCCCGGCTCAAGTCGAAGAAAACATATGCTTAAACTTTTCGATCTTCGTAGAGATATATTTCTCAACTTCGGGACTGCGGATACCTTCTTTACCATCGGTCTTCCAGGCCAATGGTATCATCGGAACACGCTCTACAACACGGACTTCGCGATTAGGCCCTTCTACGGCTCGAATTTTCTCCGGGTTGTTGGTCAGGAGTCGGATCCCACGGTTGCCGCCTAGGCCCAGGTCAAGAAGAATCGCAGTCGCTAGACCATACGACCGCGCATCACCTGGATGTCGTAAAAGGATATTTGCTTCCATCGTGTCATGGCCGAGATCCTGCAAATTATAGGCTTTCAGTTTACTTAGGAGACCTATGCCGCGGCCTTCCTGGCGTAGATATACAATGACACCTCCTGAAGATGGCATTCGTAAGGCTGTAGGATGCTCTGCGTCCGGTGTACTTCCAGGAGTAGCCAATGGTAAAGACATCAATCGAGCAGCCTCGTCTAGCTGTTCGCCACAATCGCATCGTGCAGACCAGACGGTCTCGCCTGTGTAGCATTCCGAGTGTATGCGAACCAGAGGCGGGCCCAGCTCAGGTGGATATGTATACGTGTAACCGTGGCTATCCGTGTCTGAAGGCGACGTGGACCCCGCGGAAAAGCCATTTGCCTTTATAGTCGGACTTCCCTGAGGCGCCGCAGACACACCAGCTTCTTGCCGAATCTGCTCCAATCTGCTGTGTGTTCTCCCCGGGAACAGTGTGCCAGTGTAAGCGCCTCGAATCATACGGTCTCTCTCTGACTCTCCCGGTCTTTCAGCATCCAAACTCTGACTCCTGATATGCGGACCAAACACAATAGCTAGGTGCTCCTTGTTGTCGACATTGTTGTGGTACAGATGGAGCCACATCTCCTGCCCAGAGGTCGTTGGTATCCTGGCTCGTACTTCACAGGCCACTTCGGGCAGGGTCTCCAGCAGCTTTGGGGCGGGTGTGAGGCCGACATCTTCGTCAGCGGGCTTGACGCTCTTGGGTAATCTGTCGTGTCGCTGACCATTTGCGGCAGGCGTGTGCGGCGGAGTGACGGCCGGGCTGATCAAGGGTGGCGGAGCAGCGGGACTGGCAGAAGACCCGGCGTCGAGGTCGAGGTCGAGGTCTGAGAATTGGGCGCGAGCGTGCTCGCCGTGCTGTATCTGCGGGGACGCGATAGGCGCAAATGCTGGCGAGGCCAGCGATGGGAAGTTGGACATGACACAGAGGAGGGTTGTAGGTGTATGTACAGAGCGAGAATATCCAAGGAAATGCAAATTGAGACGAGACCCTCCTCCAATGGATCCAACCAGATAGAATACACTTTCTTGAGCCCCGCTGACAAAGTGACGGAAGAGTCAGGTCTGTAGACGACGAGCCGACGTCGGCAACCAGATTACTCATTTACTGGGACTGTCTATCGCTATCCCTGTCCAGTCGCGGTCGATGTTTCGGCCCGAGCACGAGTCGCACCGTTCATAATCCGTCCGTTACCATTACCATCACCACTATCGTCCATCATCATTGCCACGCTCCTACTTTCCCTCATTTTCCCTCTCGTCCAGACACACGCAGATGCCAGCAATCAGGCTCAGATCGACATTCGCCGCCACCGTCACGAAATACTACCACTCATGTTAGCCATACCCACATTACTGCATCACGGCGAAGTGGGCCCTTACTGTCTGCTGTCCGCCAAAGATCTCGCGCGCATTGAAGAAGTCTCTGCTGATATGCGCCACGGGACGACCGTTCAACTTGATGTCTGCCTTGCGATCGAACCAGCTGCCTTGGACTTCCAGCTCAATCGCTGCTCCATCTGCAGCGTTCTTGAATTCTACGACCGACTTGGATTTGCCAAAGGAGAATTTGCCTAGGACTTCCTTTTCCCATGACCGTATTAGACATGGCTTGAAGTGATATATGCCGCGAAAACAACTCACAAAATTGTATCCCTCAGCAGACTCGGCATGGAAGCTCTTGTTCAGCTTGAATAGTTTATTCTCCAGCACAAATAGCTCTCTGCCAGTCATGTCCGTGAAGGTCTTCTTGCCATGCATGGAGAAGTGCTTGCCCTTGCAAATCAAAACATCGGCTCCGTCGGCTGTTTTGATGGTGAAACTGTCGCCAGTCAACGACATGATCTTCTCCTTCATTTGAAGGGTGATCTGATTCGGAACAAAGAGGGCAGGCTCAGCAGGTCGAGGCCCCAATGGGACACTCATTGGCTCGAGGACTGGGGCTGCCATTGTGGATTAATGTTCGCTTAATGTTGACAAGATAGGTGAGAACGTTGCTGTTCTGAGTAATTGCTTTGATGCAGGCGCTGCTCTCGCTTCCTCTACCCTCAGCTTCACCGGTTGTCTTCTTATGTAGTGTTGTACGATGACGATCGCAGGACGCTGTGCCACTGCCCAGAAAGGCGGTGCTTGTTAGAAGCCGCATCCTTTGAACGATCACTAGCCGCAGCTGTGGCACTTACTATTCAGCCCCGTTTCTCGTCCCCTCCGCGGGCTCAATCTTGCGACGAGGCTGAATGGTCCATCGACACAGACACGCTCTAATGACGCTGGAGAGGGTGATCTTACCCTAGACAGCCTCCCCTACAAGGCTCATCTTCTGTCTCGTCCGTGGTTCTTGAAAGCTTGCAACGCCGATCATTTACTTCGCCTCTGAATTTGCTAGAGGAGTCGCGGTCTTGCCGGTTGTGGTCACACACAAACGTAACGTCGGATACAATTGCATCTGCAAATGGGACGAGATGGGCACTGCGGAGCAATATGCCTGTTCGGAGCATGACATTTGATTCATCGACATGCAGCGTATCAAGCTGGGCACGTTGCACCGCAATGGACTATTCGAGGTGACGAGTATAGTCGACAAAGTTCTGCTGTCCAACAAGAATGCCATTCGCACATAGGGCACAACATATCAGCGATCCACTTCGTCTATACGGTGTGTTAAGGTTACACAGTGGAAAGGACGGAACATAACAACACACGCGAGTTGAAATTAGTACAGCGATGACAAAGGCTCCTACGCACAATTTCTGGCTACGCAAGCAGTCGCGTGCGGAGATTTGCGGACCAAATCTTCTACGATGCAAGCAGACCTCTCCAGAATGCTTTCAGACAAGGAGCAGATCAAAATTGGTTGAAAGGTTGATCAGCAAGAATTCGCCAGTGAACAGTGCATATTTATCAGGGCTCCTCACGAAAGCCCCATGCCTTCGACCACCTCAAGTTGATGCTTGCCTGGAGAGATTCTGGATACGAATGCAAAAAGCTACCTTGCTGCCAGTTTCGATGACCTTGATACTCTGTCGGCATAAGAGCATCGGAAACGACTTTGCCACCTTTCACTGGGTCGCCAGTGCCATGACTCATGTACGGGACAAGCGGATAGCCTGCGCACTCCTCGTAAAAGGTTTCATCCTTGTTTGGCCGACATCTTGTAGAGTAGGCAAACATGACATCCTTAAAGTCATAAACGTCGATGTCGCTGCCACAGAGGATCAATCGATGAAATGGATATCCGACTTTGTGGTAAAAAACAAGGTCGCCAATGCTCTTTCGAAGGCTTTCGGGAGTGTAACCTTGCAGTCGGGTTATGTCAATCTCTAGAGCTATCGTTGTGGCCTGGAATTCGCAGAGCGAAGACGCTTCTGTTACAGGGAGCCCGGCATCCTGGCAAAGCTGTCGGACTGCTGCAGCGGCTGTGAATCCACCTGTTGTGTGCGTCTCATCGGTACATCTCCCGCTGCAACATACAGGCAATATTGCCTGGTTGCGGTACGTGATCCTGTTCACCTTGAAGATAGGACGGAGATGCGACTCGCCAGGAAAGACATAACCATGCATTTCGCTAAGCGGCCCCTCTGGTGCGGTTTCACTGCTCGAAATCGTACCCTCGAAGACGATTTCTGCATTGGCGGGCACATAGAGGTCGTTGGTGTCGCATTTCACAACGTCCATGGCTGTGCCGGTCATTGCTCCTACATAGGAAGCTTCTGTCACGCCATCCGGGATTGGCATACTGGCAACTACAATGGCTGCGGGAGGGACGCCGAATGCCAGAGCCCAAGGAGCGTCCTGCCCTTTCTCTTTCCATAGCTGTTGGACCTGCCAGAGGTGCTGTGGCTTGCTAAACAATCCGGTCAAATGCTCTTTGTCGTGGACCATTGCCCGGTTGACAGACCAGTTAGTCCATGAGCCGTCTGGGGCTTGGACTATGTGCATTCCGTATGTTTGCACATATTTACCGCCATCAGCCTGGTGAAGCATTGGCGCTGGCAGAATCGTCAGGTCAAATTCGCCAGGCCCAAGCCGGTTCTCTTTCACAGGACCGTCTTCTACTATATTTGGCGGGATCGGTGGAACGCGTGCTGCCGAGAGCATCTTGTCGGAAATGTCCCTCATCGATGCAGAGGGAGGAAGACCGAGATGTCGGGCCATCCGGCCATACTTGCTGCGTCCTGACTGGAGAGCCCCAGGTGCACCAAGAATCCTCCACAGACCATGCTGAACGCCCTTGACGTTGTTGAACAGGGGCGCTTTGTCGTCGGTCTCGCATACTTTACGTATGATTGCTCCGACTTCAAGATGTGGATCGATCTCATCGTCAATGTCGATCAGATCGCCATCTTCTCTCAATGCATTGACGAAAGAGCGGAAGTCCATGTGCGGGGAAAACTGAGCCGGCGAAGAAGGCCAGGTACGGGTTGTCGACGACATGGCATGCCAGATCATTGACAGGCAGACGTCCTTGGTGATGGATAACGCCAGGTTTCCTCTACCTGGTGCTTCGGACAGGGTATCAATGGACAGGAGAAGAGTAACGTTGTGCAAATGTTGCGTTCCCGGTCAACATATTTGACGGTGCCTGTTACCACAATGGCTGTCGATGCAACTACGGAACTTCTAGGAAGCGACGTGGCTGCCACAATAGCTAGCAAGTTGCCGGACTTTATCATGGGATGTTGCATCGAGCAAGATAGTTTAGGGCGGAGCCTTGTTGTGGGCTTCGATGCTCGGCCCACTGCTAGACAATGTGGTTAGTGTGAATATCTCGCGACATAGTAGTTCTTGACAAACGGATTATAGTACTGTGGTGTGCTTTGAAACCATACGTACACCGACCTTTTCGAAATGGCGTGGTTGCACATGCAGACCTAAAGACACCATGTCTAAATGCTACTCTGCGAAGGAAACCTTGGTGTGGGCCATGGGATTTTGCATCAAGCAAGATAGTTGCCGTCAATACTCGGCCCACTGATAGACAATATGGTTAGCGTGAATATGTTGAGAAACTCCCGACGGACGATTTATAAGATTGTAGTAAGCTGTCTACACGTTATGTCAAGATGCTGTTCTCCCGAAGGAACATAGATGGGGATAGTCTTGCCTGTTTTGCATTCGTGCATGATCCTCGCGAATATCAGGACCCTCTCAAATGCACCTCGGACCTGCAAATGTGCTCGCATTTAGTGGAGCACATATATAGCAGGCTATGAGCCATGATGCTATCAATGTGTACAGTCTGATTCAGAGACTTGAACTCCCAGTTTCTCCCAGGCGCCATGTTCTCCATGTCTAGGCCGGGCACACCGGCCAACCACAAGAAGGGGACGTTACCATCTCTCGACCACAAGAATGAAGAAGCGTCCAACGTTCCGGCGACACTGGATATTCCACGCAAGCGAATCGTCGTCGCCATGACTGGCGCCACGGGTGCAATTCTTGGAGTCAAGATGCTGCTTGCTCTGCAGAAACTGCATGTTGAAACCCATCTTGTCATGAGCCATTGGGCCGACCAGACGCTCAAGTATGAGACCGACTACACTCCAGCAAACATCCGTGCACTGGCCGACCATGCATACAACATTCACGACCAGTCCGCGCCAGTGTCCAGTGGATCTTTCCGCGCTGACGGCATGATCATAATTCCTTGCAGTATGAAGACACTGGCAGGTGTCAGTGCCGGCTATTGCGACGATCTCATCACTCGTGCTGCGGATGTGATGCTGAAGGAACGAAAACGGCTGGTTCTGGCAGTCCGAGAGACGCCTCTGAGCGAGATTCACCTTCGAAACATGCTTCAGGTAACCAGAGCAGGTGCAGTGATTTGCCCGACTGTACCTGCATTCTATATCAGGCCAAATTCTATCGACGATATTGTAGATCAGATGGTGGGAAGAATGCTGGATCTATTCCATATAGATACAGGGGATTTTCCTCGATGGAGCGGGCCTAAGAAGATTGAATAATTCTGCAATAGCTTTGGTCGAGTGTACGCAGATGCTTCGTCAAAAGCGCTTTGGCCAAGCTCTTCATCAAGCCGATAAGTAGATATTGAAACGATGAGAATAGCAGGGGTTTCTCCATTGTACCATCAATGTGAAAACACCCCAATGACGCGCGAGGGTGTAATGACAGCCTTTCCATCTCGTGTCTTGTTTGCGAGATCTGGGAAGATGCAACGCAGATCATTTGCACACTAGTACCTTAGTTGACGGCTCGATCTGCTTCAGCAGACCCCGCGTGATTGGTAAATACCCGATCCAACTCTCCATCCGCTCCGAGCCCAAGGCTTCCCAGAGCATTGCTGTTCAAGTATGCTATTCAATAGATCTGTATGGTCTTAATGTGAGCGGCCATGTGCTGAGCTGCAGGTGGTGTCTCCAAGAGATTGCAATCAGTCCGGCATACCTGACTATACATGCACCGTCCACGCTGGCGATTGGAAGCATCGCACGCTAGTATGTCTACCGGGAGACCACAGTGGCTTGCAGGACCACCTGCTTCTCCGAAGTAGGCAAAGGGGGCAAAACCTCGGTTTTGTGGGACTCGTCATGCCGAATGTTCTCATTTGCGCTTTTGCACATGTCGGCCTTCCATTTCATCGTTCCCCTGCGGTCTTTCCTCCCAGCAATCGCTCTCACGGCGAAGACGAGGCTCGTTGTAAGCGCATCCGCTAGAGGGGCTCTGCGCGGCTTGCCCGTGCGGAAGGCACGTTCATCCTACAATATTCGATTCGACGTCCAGCAAAAGTCTGTCTCTTGGCTCAGAACGATGGCCATGCGCGATGGGTTGGACACACCCTTGGCGCCGCCAACGCTAATCCCGCCGGTAGCTGTCCAACCTGGAGTCGAGAAGCTGGACTCTTCTGTCTCTCTCTCCGTAGACACATTCTTCCCCATCCCGAAGTTTGCGAAGGCTACTTTGGACAAACGTAAACGATGGATGCCTCAAAATATTGCTCACCGTGGGTACAAGGCCAAGTTCCCGGAAAACTCACTACTGGGGTTTGATGAGGCGATTAAAGCTGGCGCTACGGCTCTCGAGACCGATCTGCATCTCACCAAGGATGATGTAGTGGTTCTCAGTCACGACTCCACGCTGAAGCGATGCTTTGGCCGCAAGGATAAAGTCCTGGACTGTACCTGGGATGAAATCAAGGCTTTGCGGACATCCGCGCCACCTCATGTCCCCATGGCGCGTCTCCAGGACTTGCTTGAGCATCTGTGCGAGCCCGGCTTGGAGGAGATATGGTGTGTGCTGGACATCAAGCTGGACAACGATGCGGACGACATCATGCGCCTGATAAGATCCACAATCGCAAGGACAAAGGCACTACCGGGTAAGCCGTGGAACCAACGCATCGTCTTGGGTTTGTGGGCAGCAAAATACCTACCACTTGCGAAGACGTTCTTACCAGGTTTCTCGGCCATCCACATAGGGTACAAGATGTCCTACGCCAGGAACTTCCTCGAAGTGGATCATGTCGGTTGCAGTATGCTAGTGCCAATGCTGCTGGCGCCAGGAGGAGGGCGATTCATCCGAGACTGTCGCGAGAAGGATCAAAGGCAGCTTGTGGCGTGGACGGTTAACGACAAGGATAGGATGGAATGGTGTATCCGTCGCAAATTCGACGGAGTGATCACCGACAATCCCAGTCTATTCAAGAAGACATGCGAGGAGTTTGATGAGTATGCTCAGGAGGCCTGGCTTCCGGTATCAATGTGGCAGTGCTTGGATATTTTCCGCATATGGCTGTTTGTCAATAGCATATTCTGGCTATATCGACGGCGGCTAGGTCCGGGATCAAACCTGATACGCAAAGTGCCCAAATGAGAGTGCGAAGGTCTAGATGGTCGCGAAACATCATACATAATCTAATGAAAGTCGCATATGAAATCTCGAGGCGACTTTGTTGTTGGTGGTTGCTGTGCTGCATAGGCAAGCGTGCTGTGCCTCGCTTCGCAGAGTATTTACTTGACTACCCTGCCCCACCACGCCCGCGTCGCGTCCCTGGAAACGTCCACCAACTGCAGGTGCTTTGTATACATTGCACGCACGCACATACACGCCAGCGATATGCCGCGGTGAGCATACGATCCATATGCTTTCGTGACAGCTATAGTACTGACAGCACGTAGTGAGATCATCACGCTCCAGGCGGGCCAGTGCGGCAACAGCGGTAAGTGGTAGTGGCCCAACCACGAAGACGAAGCAAGACACACACTGAACAGACCTCGTTGCAGTCGGCTCTCAGTTCTGGCGGCAGCTATGTGTCGAACACGGTATCGACCAGAATGGCAACCTTGAGGATTTCGCAACCGAAGGCGGCGACCGCAAAGATGTCTTCTTCTACCAGTCCGACGACACGCGCTATATCCCCCGCGCCATCCTCCTCGACCTCGAGCCCAGAGTCATCAATGGCATCTTGAGTGGGCCTTATAAGAACATATACAACCCAGAGAACTTCTACATTGACAAGTCTGGTACTGGCGCTGCCAACAACTGGGCAATGGGCTACGAGATGGCGGGGAAAGCGCACGAAGAGGTGATGGACATGATTGATCGTGAGGCAGATGGCAGTGACAGCCTAGAGGTGAGGATTGATGCCGAGATGGATGTCCGTGATTGTCTAACGAAGTCGTAGGGCTTCATGCTGCTACACTCCATTGCTGGCGGAACTGGATCTGGCCTGGGATCCTACCTCCTTGAGCGCCTCAACGACAGATTCCCCAAGAAGATCATTCAGACCTACTCCGTCTTTCCTGCCGCCACTGACGATGTGGTCGTACAGCCTTACAATTCGCTGCTTGCTTTGCGCAGGTTGACACAGAACGCAGATGCGGTGACGGTTCTAGACAATGGAGCTCTGCACAGGATCGCCGCTGATACACTCCACGTCCCGGATCCGTCATTTGAGCAGACGAATCGACTTGTTAGCACAGTCATGTCGGCCGCCACAATGACTCTGCGCTACCCGGGCTACATGCACAATGATCTCGTTGGAATTGTTGCTAGTCTAATCCCAACGCCACGCTGCCACTTTTTGCAGACAAGCTTCACCCCTTTCACAGGCGACGTTATTGACGCCGCCAAGACCGTACGTAAAACTACAGTTCTAGATGTCATGAGACGACTGTTGCAGCCCAAGAACCAGATGGTGTCGACGAAGCCAAGTAAGAGCAACAGTTACATCTCCATTCTAGACATCATCATGGGTGAAGCAGATCCGACAGACGTGAGTTGACCGCCAGGCTGCATTTTATTTCGCAGCTAATGATGACTAGGTCCACAAATCCTTGTTGCGCATACGAGATAGGGAGATGGCCTCATTCATTCCATGGGGCCCTGCCAGCATTCAAGTTGCATTGACCCGTACTTCGCCGTACAATAAGCCCCCATACACCACTCGCACTCCTCCGAGAGTCTCTGGACTCATGTTGGCCAACCATACCGGCATCGCGACTTTGTTCAAACGCATCGTCTCTCAGTACGACAGACTCCGAAAACGCAACGCTTTCCTCGAGCAATACAAGAAGCATGAGACCTTTCAGGATGGATTCACCGAATTCGACACATCCCGCGAAGTTGTCATGGATCTGATCGCCGAGTACGAGGAGGCCGAGCGGGCTGATTATCTCTCCGGTGGCAAGGACGACGATTCGGCGAATGGTGGTGCTGATCCGCGAACTGATGGCATGACGGGGCGATGATCGATCCCAGTCTCTTCCACGGACGCACCATTGGCTTTCAAGCCGAGTACTGCTTCACAGTGAAACCCCCTCAATTTCGACGTTGCTGAGGAAATCCATAATTGGTCCCAGCTTCTGGATAGTCATCATACCACCCTCGCTTCCTCCGAGACTCTCGTGGCTTCTGGGTCTTGACTTTTATCCGGGGGAGCCTGCCTTCCTGGAAACAAATGCTGATCTTGACGATTGCGGTAGGCCTGTCTTGTGGGCCGAGCTTGAGCTTCAGTGTGATTGCCGAAGGTGCAAAGTCGTCGACGAAGTGAACGTGCTTTCTTGATCGACGGGTCGACATGATGGTAGAAGTGTTGGTTTGAGGACGAGCCACACAAGACAAGCGACTGGAATCAAGGAAGGGGAAGGAGCGGCGAGGACATGGTGGAAGAGGGCATGACGGAGAGAGATGCAATTATTGCGTGACATGGTTGGGACGAGCACCAAGGACGCATGGCCAGGTGGTTGTGCGAGTTGGTATGGTGATGGGAGCAGATGCGATTGTGTTTTTCGAATGATACATGTCTCAGGTATCCGTGGGCCGTGTCATGTGCGCCGGGTCGGAGTGAACCCTTGTGAAACTGCGGCACGTGAGCTTTGCGCTATTGAATCTTGTGAGGGCTTTGTTTGTTGCCGTTCAATTCTCGCAATATAATGATCGATATCCTGGCTTTTCTACACTGAAAGCTGCCTGGATGAGTCTTCTACGTCGTTACACTGTTCATGCAAATTCGCGATATAGCCAAAGTAGGGCGGGCACTGTACAAGAAAAAACTCAAGGGCATCACCACCGACCAGCCTTGCTCTTGAACGGCTGGCCATCGAAATCTCCTCGATTCCAACGCTGAATGTCGCCTCCGCAAAGAGCCCATAGCCTCTCGTTCAGGGCGATGCCTTTCCGCTCTTCGTCGCGACGGCGCTCTGCAGAAGAAGGTGACCTGTTCTTTAGGATCACGCGACCCAGCTTCACCTCGGGAGTACTATGAGCATTCCCCAAGTGGCCAACCAATCCTCTCTTGCCCGGTCTCTTGGGCGGCGTTTCGAACAGGCCTCTTCGTCCTTTGCGCGGCGATGCTGACTTCTCGAATGTGATGTCCATTTCCATCAGTTGCGAGGATTCGAGGAGTGGCTTGTCGGTGATGTTGGGCGGAGTTATGTTCAGCCCGCGCAGTGCAGCGGCGTGACTGCTTTCTGGTCGCACCAGGTTGAGATCCATGTCGTGGTCGCGCAGTTGTCTCCTCTTCGGTGGACTCCTCAACGGACTACTCTTTGATGGACTTGGTGGGTATTCTGGTTCCATTTCCTCAGAAGTGTCTTGGTCAACCTGATCCAGAATGAGCTCGCCGAGAGGTACGGGCACACCATGAGGACGACGTGGAGTCATTGCGGGAATTGGAGTGGCGGCCTTTGCGGGCGACGCTGAAGTATCGTTCTCCTGTGCTCCTTCCACGATGCTGTCATCCTCTTCATCGGTATGTGCCATTGCTTCGCGTGTTTGTACCGTACTGGCACCAAATACATCGTCGTTGCCGGAGTGAAACACGAACGGATGGCTCTGTGGTTGTCGTCTTCTACGAACCTCTCCACTAGGGGATTCTTCTGACCTCCGCATATTGCTCCTTACTTTCGCAATCGTTCTTCTTCTCCGCACTGGGGCTTCCGCTGCAGATTCGCGTCCCTCATCATGCTCATCTATCTGCTCCTCTTGTCCTCTGCGCTGTGCTTCCTTCACAACAGCATGTAAAGACCTCGGAACAATGGCATGTATGCTTGTCATGAGAGTAGCCCTTCGCGCAAATGCCTCATAATTTTCCTGAATCAGCGCACCAGCCTCAGCATTCAGCGCGCTGTCCGGGTTCGGCTGGATGAGCAGACAGGAGATGGTGACCAGTACGTCGCGTAAGGTAAGTTTACTGTCCCAGTCGCGCTTGAGCGTCTCGACGCACACGCCTCCGGTCTGAGGGTCGACATTTGGGTGGAAGATGGGTGTTCGAAAGTTTGCGACTGGCGGCTGCTGGGGATATGATGGTGGGATGGAGAGATGTAGCTTCCACACGCCTGCCGAGAAGGGTGTATGGGTGGGCCCGGCGAGAAGAAGGTCCAGCTGGGTCAGGTCGTCGGTGGATGCACCTGTTGGGAAGAGGTAATTCGGAGGCAGGCCCTGGTTGTGGAGCGCGCCGTGGTCCGCTGCCAGTCGCCGAAGAGCACGCGAATTCTGCCGCGAGAAGTCAACAGGTCAGCTCTCGATGAAGGATTATCAGGAGTGATATCTGAGCGCGGCATACCATAGTGATAACAGCAGTATTTTTGAGAGGTATGATGTGTGCTAGAGTATGTGCTGCGCAGGTTCAAACTCGGTATCGTGGAGTGCTGCTCTATTCCAATGCCATGTTAAAGGAACTCGTGTATCCAGTGTCGTGCAATCAGGGGGGAAGATGATTTCCAAGGGAATGCAAGCTAGCGCAGGTAGAGTTGGAATGATGCAGGAATGGAAGGAGTAGCAGAGATGCGTTGGTCACGCTGGTTGATGTCTCGATGTTCTTGCCATATGCTGCACGCGAGTGGCAGGTCGTAAGTTACGCGACGCGTTGGCGGGGCTGCAGCCCATCGTCCATCATGCTGTGCCGTGCTGTGCAATGGCTCATCTCCTACCACTGAATGCCATTCTCGTCAAGCTCTCATATATGTATTGACTATTGTTGCTCGACTCTTCATCATCCATGCCGTCATCGTTTATACACAGTTCTGCGATGGTACTGTCCCAGTATCAAAACGCCGTTATCTCCCATGCTCGTTCAATTCATCCAGCCACTCCACACGGCCGCTCCGTAGCTGGCCGTCCTTGATGCCCTGGCGATCTCCTGCCTATGTCCTTGCCGAGTGAGCACTGATCCTCCCAATTACCAGATCAAAATCAACATACGCCTCTTCTCTAGAGGCCCTCAGTCGCCTCGGAGAACTTACTCAGGATTCGACTCTGATTTCTGGCGTCTGAGTGCTCTGCGCTTTGGCATCTTTGGCCTCTTCATTCGCGGCTTGTGTAGTCTCAACTTGTCTTTCTGGCTTGGGAGTAGCCTCGCGCTTGGGAATGGCTCCAAGTTCCGCGCCCTGTCCGCTCTGACCTCTCTTTCTGCCAGTGAGATGATGCCAGGGTCCGCTCTTCTCACCACTCCGTTCTTGGCTCGATGTCGGTCGGCCATTGCTTTCTGAGTGATCATCGTTGTCGAGCATTCGCGCAAAGATGCCGCGTTTCTTCTGAGGCACTGGCTTGGGGTCGTCGATGTTGACGTCCTCGAATTTGTCCTCCTCTTGAGTCTGTGGCACTTGCAGTGGCCTCTGAAAGGAATTCGATGACCGAGGCGGGCTTTGGAACGAGCGGCTGTCTAAGGATGCGCGCGGTCGGCCCTCAAGCGGCTGAATGACAGGTGATCTCGCGGAAATATCCTGAAGGCGTAGATGAGCTACTATGCGCAGTCGGTCCATTGACCATTGGCACTCACAAATGACCTCCTGTAGGAATCAAACGATTCGCGAGAGATATTGAATGGCTCGTTCTCGTTGAAAGCGCATCGGTGCAACGACGATGCCGTTGTCGAGCGCGACGAGGTTGTTCCCCAGAAGTTCTTCTTCTCGGTTGGCGAAGGTGGCAGGTAAACGCCAGAGTCGTTGATTTCTGGAGTCGCCCATAGTCAGCGAGTGGGTATCTTGAGAACAGCAGGGACAAGCAGGATCATAACGCACCACTCAACTTGTATTCTACTGTGGCCTTGTCTTCTGTCTCGGGTAGCTTGTCGCCACTGCTGACCGGCGGTTGAGCCCCGCCATGGACAGCTAGAGGCGGCCGGACATTCTCGTCATTCTTCTTGAACGGATTGCGCATAATGGGCATTATGGCCACGATGAGTGGCGAGGAGTCGCACGATGCAGATAGGCTATCGCAGCTGATGTATATTGTAATGTACAATGCAGTAGAATGGATTGGGCTGAGAGGCGGCGCACGGCGGAGAAAGGCGCAGAGGGAGGTACAAGTCGACGCCGAGAGGGTAGGGACCGTGGTAGTGGAAATGGTGATATGGAGCAGTGGTGATGGGGGGTCACGCCGCTATAAACGGCGTTGTAAGGAAGGCAGAGCAGGTAGGAGGTACCGCGCGGATATGCGGCAAGCGGGTTCGAAGGGCACGAA